>JAHZNB010001231.1:0-10264 GCA_027744295.1 Callyntrura guangdongensis
CAAAACCTTTCAGTTTCATGTTTCTCAGACCTCTCACTAGAAAGTCATCGGTAAAACCCCCGATACCCTCAAAAAGAAAGATGACGAGAATTTGCAGCTCTGCAAAATGTAATTGTAAAATATTGGTCTATGATAACATGTTACCTACATATCAATCTAAACATGCATAATTTGTGGTAGTTATCTTTGCCAACACTAACTCGTTAGTTTTAACAGGGCCGCCTCTTGTAGTTCATTTTGACCAATGAACGCTTCTTGGGTTAAATGGGGACATTTATAAACAAATAACTCCTCTAGATTCGGTAGATTGGGCCACAAACCCTCGAAATCCTCATTTCTCGAGTCCAACTCTTGAAAATAGAGAAACTTTAAATTGTAAAAGGAATTCCCAAAGCCGGGCGGTATCCTCACTGAGGTATCGGGAATCATTTGATGTCGCCTCAAAATAAGTTTTGTAATGGCTGGGTAGGTTTGACTGACACAAGCCTCCAAAGCACCAGAACAAATATCGGGATCATCCACCGATAACCGAATAGTGAGTGACCTCAACTTTTGGATTTTTGAGACAGTTTTCAAAAATTCAAATTGGCGTATAGTGAGATCCAAATCATCCGGAAAATCTTCAATCCAACACTCCATCACCTCCAGATTTTTCCACAGCTCTGCCTGAAAGTCAATCTTGATAAAACCAAACATTGACGCAAACGACTCGACAATGTTTTGCTCATTCCTCAGGACCGCATCTCTTGGTACAAAATATACATTCATGAGGACAGCATTACACTCTAGACATTTTCTTGAAAGTTCATAAAATATCTCTGAGGAACAAAGTTTGAAATCTTCAAATTCCACCACGTCTATGTATAACTTTTTCTTAGTGTTTCCACTCGTATTGCTACTACCACAAATTGAACTCCTGTAGCAGTCCATATATCTCATCAACGGACGAATTAAATGTTCTTTTTCTGGGGATGCATTTTGATCGTAAAAAATAAAGGCGAGACTTCCCAAAATTTCGTACTCAGGAACCTTGAGATATTCCAGGAGCGGGCATCTCATGATCAAATTTTCAAACAGCAAAAAATCAGAGTGGTTCATCCATTGGATGCGGTCAATGGAAAGGACACGCAGACACTGGAAACAGTCATTTTCCTCTGGAAGCTGCGTCAATGTGTCGATTCTACAAATTTTTAAATGACGAAGTTGATGACAGCGGCCAATAATTTCAAACAAGCGACGAGGATGATTACTGGGGTAATTTCCATTGTCGCCGCATATGGATTTTGGAGGGAAAATGTCCAAGCTCCAAATTATCTCGGCATAGTTGTCTATAGTGTCTTGAATAAAGTCAGAACTTATATGTACAAAGGGAATAGCAAAATTAGACCATGGGGATGTGTGTGGGGGTTCGATGTGGTATTTGCACAGCTCTGGCTCAATTCGTATTTCAAAATCTCTCAAAATGTAACTGTTGTTGTCAATCCACATTTTGGTCGTTGTACATGTAGCTCTCAACGCCAGTATCGCCATTGGATTGAGAAAGTCTAAAAGAGTTTGTACCACCAGAATGGGCAAGTCTATTATGCTAAATGACTCATTGTCTGTTACAGCACTCCCACCATCATAAGTTTCCTCCACGTTGCATAAATCTTGACATGAATTTGATGTTTCATCTGGGGATCCATTACTGTTCGCATTATCAAACTTGTTGAGAATGTGGTCTAGTAGAAGCTGCTGCACCGATACTGAAATGACGTCAACCTCAGCATCGGGATCGTGGTCATTTTCCTTTGCACCTCCCTTGGTTGTACTGCTTGGCACATTGACCTCTTTACTGATTTCGTACTCTTTCTTAATTTGCTGAAGCATTCGATTTTCTATTGGCAGAGGGTACCTCTTGCCGTCTGCTTGGGAAACTTGAGAAGCAGTCTTTTTTAAGTGAGAGGACAAACGTTGACCCATGTTACTTCTCCAGGAACATGTTTACATGTTTTGTAAATTACGGTAAGGGGAGGCGCTATTCATTGGTTACGTTAAAGCTTTGTTGCGCAAGTTCGATTAGAAAGGTGTATAACACAGATAAAAAAGACACGGCATCTGAAAATATCAAAATGAGGTTCACCACAGGTAATTTTAAAACGTTACCTTGGGTCTTACTCAAAACCATAAATCAATGTTTCTAAGATAGATATAGAATCAGTATAGAAGATAAACTTCGAGCATCACCGGAAGGACAAGATATTATGGGGTAGGTATATTGGGTAGGGACAACAAATAATGACGACGACATCGTGTTAGTATTTAGTATAGCTTTTCTGCAGCGCATGTAAGTATGTAAGTAGTTGGGAACGACATATACTACATTATATGCTCACGCTCTAATTACGCCAATGACTAACGAGTAGTGAAGTAGTGTTTTTGTATATTGAATTTTATGCATCTCATATCACACGATAAAGTTAAATCTGTGTGTTTGCCCAAGTAAATGTTAATAATGAGTAACGGCTAAATTACGGTGCCTGCTTCCATCCACCAATTTTAAATCCATTTGTTTCGATTTACTAGATTGCAAAATAATACGTCGCTTATAAAAATATGGTTGTAGACTACAAACTACAACGTGTGTAGTGTAAACACACATCCACATCAGTAATGTCGTAGTCGTTATTAGTGCAACATGTCGTGATCATCTTCATATCCTTCAAATTATCTTCTCTGCTCTTACAATGATGACGTAAAGGGACTTTGTGACTTATTGACATATTTTATCAATGAATTTTATACCGAAACCCTGACAAACACTTGCAACACTCCCCAATTTCCCATTTCCGAAACAAGATTCTCAAATTATTATAATTTTAGTTAATGCATAAATGAAATATGCAGAGCGTATCCGCTTTCTTTATGCCAAAAAAAAGTTCAATTAACCTGTGTTGAAATAGTTGCCTTAAAATTGGTGGTAGGGAGTTTTTGCTGCTGCAACTTGCAAGTAACAAAAATGCCCATAAAAACATTTATTGATGAGTCGAAGAAAGACCTTTGTGACCTTAAGAAGCAAATACCTACATAAGAGTACAGACAAACATGTTTACAAACAAACAAGAATAAAAAACAATAATTTTTTAACATTGTTATTTAACTTGCAGCCCAACCCCCATGCATTTATGAATCTTACTCTTTTTCATACAACGTGCGATTATGATTATGAAATAGGGTATTTTTATTCACGGTTTCAGATTGCATATTTACTAATCAAAGCGAAAGTTTTGTGAATTTTTTGCATCAAGTTAGAACGCAAAAGTTACTGTTTTTTTTACAAAGGGGGGCAAATGTAGGTTTCACAGTAATGCATCCGTTCACACTTGCGCTTTCAAAACTTGCCGACTGCAGACAGTAGAGTTGCACTACTGCCTTAGCGTAACAAGACATTAGATAATCTGTAAATCTAAAAAAGCGCATGTAATTGATGGATGAACATTTTAAACCGTAGCGCCGTAACTTTTCAGAGCATCAAAAAAATTGCTGCAGCATTACATACTACCAATTAATTAGGCAAAGCTTCAGCAAGTTGTAACACGTTTAACAGCTAATTTAGCTTTCCCTTTAATACCAATGTTATGTACATTGATTGATAGGTATGTATTGAATCAAATCTTCACATACAAGTGCAAACAAGTCATTATAAACATAAAACAAATAAGATTTAAAAAATCTCGATGCCACCACAGTATATATTTTCACGATTTTTTGCAACATTACTGCACGAATCTCTCGCAGAGGTGTGTTTTTATTTCCACTAATGAAATGACATGGCGAAAAAAATGAAAATTATACAACCGTTTATGATTAAAAAGAAAATATTTATTCAAGAAATTGACCTTGCATCAATGGCTGTATTAATTATGCAGAGGGAATTACATATATATATGGTCAATAAACTAAACACTACACATCTCCAAATCATAATCGATTGTATAACACCATTTACCAGTGACTGCATTCGTACGCGTTACGACAATACACACGGAATAAATGAATAATTTAAATTAGTGATAAGTTGAAGCTAAAGTGGCCGGGTATTTTTGTTATTATTACAAATTACTATTATTTCATTATTATATTCTGCAGCACGCACCTTCTTCTCGGTTACAAGATGAAACTTTGAAAAGTAATAAGTAATAAGGAAGACAGAATAGAAGAAGACATGCAGCAAGGTTTCAATCTTCCATACTTCCATTCACACGCATGAATATTCATAAGAAGTAGTAATTACCATTAAATTAGGCATACAGACACTGCCTATATACAATTCTTCGGCACCATCAAACTTTTTATACACCGCCACACAATCACAACCAGTGCTTTAACCGTTCTATTATATATCTCATTAGGTACAAGTTGTATTTAACACTGCTAGGTTGAAACATGAGTCATTATCACTGTCAGTGTTGCCACAAATAGCTATACTCTGTAACATCCATCATTGTCACAAGTTGAAAGATTATACTAGCTTTTGTAGCATGTTATGTAGGAATGAGTGATGATTATGATGATCGCGGCAGTAGCGGTAGACAAGAACGGCTTAGGCATTTCTAATTGCTTTGAAATAACAACCTTCTTGGTTACTTAACGTTGACTTTTCCACATGGGCAAGGTCACTTGATAATTGTATTATCATCAAGTAGTTTTTTGTTGTTACTTACGGCCGACTACACTGCTGAGCTACCCAACTACCCCTACTGTTAAGCTCGGTGTCGTCTTCTCTTCTTTTGAGTTGTAACAAAAGCAAGTCATTTCGACTACAAGCTTTTTGCAAATCGTGACACTTATTAAATTCTTCAAAGCTGCTGCTGCTTCCACTACAGCTTAAAAATTCTTCGTTAGCGCTTACAGTGCTGCACGCATCATCGTCGTCATCTTCATCTTCAGTATCAGAATTTGTAGGAGTGGAACTATTTATGTCGCTGTTCATACTACTGCGGCCACTATTTACTACGGTCCGTAATTGTAGAGATGGGTCTTCGTCGTCGTCTTCACTAAACGTTGTTGTGGATGACGTTGATGACGAGGAAAGTTGTGCTGATAAAACAGTTTTATGAACTGCTTCCTCTCCAGACGAACTTGGAATTCTTCTATCACGTACGGGATCATTAACATTATTAGCGTTAACGACACTTCCTGATGCTTCTGCGGTATGCTCGCCACGAGTAAAGATTTCGTCGTAGGAAGGTGGAGCTAATGAGTAAACAAAATTGTAATGTAATACTATTTAGAATCAATTTTCTTAGTTATGCCATGCTAATTTTCTTTGACATTCGTGTACTTACGTGATTCATGAATAAATAATCGCCTACGTCCATTTCCTGAACCACTTTGGTGTCGTCGTCGTTGAAACAGTGAGTCTCCTCTTGAGGACACACTCTGTGTTGACCCACTTCCGTCTTCATATTCAAAGTAATACTCATATTGGCGAACAGGACCCAAAATTTGAACCGGTGGGTTGCGAGGGGTAGTCAACGTTTGTGGAAGTAAACTGTGTCCTCGCGTGACATGAGTATGGGTATAACTTGTCGATGTATTTACTGCCACAAGATGTGGGCTGAACTGGGATGTTGAAATTGCAGCACTGGGAAGAATTAGTTGACTCATAGGACAATCGACGCGGTGGCCATTACTGGTGTATGGAAGATAAGAGGCATCATCCAGGGAGGGAACAGACAATGTCCTCCGAGTGTGAGCAACCGTTCCAATTGTGACGGGAATTTTAATACAAATAGGCTCTTCTCTACAATTCTTTAGGCTTAATTGAACCTATAAAAAGAACCACATGAATCATGATGAACGGTATTTTATGTAGAATGATAAATGTTCCGTTACATACACGACATGTCAGTGTCAATTATTCAAAAGTACTCAGAAAGTAAACTCACATGTAGAAAATAAAAGACATTGATTACAATCGGGTAGTTTAGTACATTTCCCAGGTTTGATGGTGGGATGCTACCGGGAACTTTAAGCCGTGCTTCCCATGTAACAACTTCTCCAGCGGTCACAGGGGGCCCTTTCATTAGTTCAACCATTTTTGCCACGCTCTTTCCCCCTTCAAGTCTTACCTCCTGCATAAATTAAAAAATTGAACGTACACAACTATCGTCAACACATTGCGTTCGAGAATACAAACGTCTTTGCAATCTTCTCACCTGCAGGAGGGATATGCGCAGCTTTCTGGAATCCACTTTGGAAAGATTTCTGATTTCCACCGAAAATGGAAGGGAATGACCCTTTACAAACCCACTCCTGTTACACTTGAAAGTAAAACCGTACGGACCTGATTTAGTCAGTAAATGCTTGACGTACTTTTGGCGTTTGACCTCTATCGGTGTCACTACAGAAGGTTCCAAATTGAGGTCATACACGCCTTCAACTTGAACCCGAGAGCTAACTCGTTTATCCTTCCAACTGGCACGCGTCAACTTTGCTTCCACAAAGTAGAGAACGTTGCCATCAGGCCACTCAAAAGACGCTGGGAGACCAGGTGGTAAAGGAAATTTAAACGGATACATGGTCTCCCCAACGCGAAGTTGTATATTAGAACCATCTGCATAAATGAAATTGAAACAAACGATTAAAGTATACCAACTAGATAATCTTCTATTTCACCAACCGGTCCCCCTCCTTGCAAGCTTGAATTTTTTTGACTAAATTCAAAAACTTTTTTCACTTACCGTGTCCAAAAATATCTATTTTCTCATCAAAATACACCTCCTTTTTGTAACGTTTGGTACCTTCAACCTCTCCCAAAAGTTTACTTGATCGTCCTATGAATCTCATGGTAAGACCTATGTAATAACAAAATTAATTCTCACCATTTAGAAACTAAATTCACACAATACCGACATTAACTGTGATAAAAAAAATGTTTGAGTTTTTGTTTGTAGTAGTTATTTTAAACTTTTAACCTTTCACTTTTTGTGGAGATTTACATATGATGACAACATGGCCTGTGATAAGCTGACCCGGAATGTAGGACAGCTTGTCACAAACAATCATCATCGGCATTTTGAATATTTGAAACTAAAACACTTTTTTATAAAACACAATTTCGCAGAAATTCTGCCAGCGCAATAAATATGCTTTTTCTATTTCTATATACTGCCCTGGAGGTTGAACACAAACACAGTTTGTTGAGGTGAACACTTCAAAGAAGGATAAATTGCTTCCATTAACAATTTACAAAAGTGTTAATGCACAGGAAACATTTTGACAATGCACCCACTACCTTTCATTAATACAAACTGTGCACCAAAAGAAACATGATTTCCTTTCTGAAAAACTTGTCACTTGAATCCACTAGAAAACATATTGTCTTCATCCCTGTTGCAATAGTTTTATTTGTTGAGCAGAGACATAACATGGTAAGGTGGCATACGTGCAAAGAAGCCTCCACAACACTTTAAACTCGGTAACAACGGCCGGAAATGTCGTGTACGCAACATCACCGCAGAACAAAGGCACTTGTTTACACTGGCTCACCGTTTCTCTTTGACGTGCCTCATGAAATAGAAACACTTCAATGAGACTCGGCGGCTGACTGGCTGACACAGTAGTGAGCTGCTGCGTGGGACGTGAGAGTCGAAAAATTTGCCAGGACGCACTAAAAGAACACCATCACCTAATCAACAGTCATATCAATATCATTAACCCATCTTGCAAAATAGTAAAAAAATACGATTGAATATGGGACGTGAGAGTCGAAAAATTTGCCAGGACGCACTAAAAGAACACCATCACCTAATCAACAGTCATATCAATATCATTAACCCATCTTGCAAAATAGTAAAAAATACGATTGAATGCATACTCTCAAAAGTAGAGTAATGCTCTTATTAATCACTCAATTTAACGTAACATAATCACAAAAATATAGTTTATAGGTATTGAACACATTTTTTCAAACGATTCCTTTTCAAAAACCTTTCAGTCGCGTTGTATAATTACGTTATCCCCTCTACCTATTCAGTATAGCACCTCTAGCTAAACATAAACTATTACTCAAGAGTAATTTGAAATTGAAATCGTTATGATATAAATATAGCAATTAATGATATTCATGTAAATTGTAATGGTCTTGTTACGGCTGTCTAGGTGTATTTATCACTGCAGTTGCGACTACGACTCGCGGTAATAAAACGTGGAATAATTTTAATTTTCAATTTGGGCTCAGTTTTTAGCCGAGTTGTTGTAATGGTGTGTGTGTGCGTAGTGTGTGTATATAACGGTTCATGAAAAGGAAAACGAAAGGATTTCACTTTCAGCTTCACCAGGTCACGGATGGTGAACGACTGTTGCTGCTACAGTGATGAGTACACGGATCAAATAGGCAGTCTTGATGAACTCTATTTGCAGAAAAAAAAACGCTCACCACCAAAATGGCTGCTACTTTTAGTTTTGCATGGAGTACTATCAAAATTATTTTTACTCTTTCATATGCATAGCAAGCGTTATTATTATTTTTATTTTTAAGATTACGTATTTATGTACAATTTACTAGAATCTGTTTGACTAGGGTGAAAAAATATTATATATTATTTAATTTTTAAACATACTTTCAAACAATCCCTAAAAATACGCACATAGTATACAATAGTAACTTGTCGAAAATGAACAAAGAATTTATACTTTTTTACATTTTTACTATTTCTCTCTCTCCCTCTTCACTCCTCACTCTCAATGTTCAGTAGTGATTATGCTGCTACCAGAACAGAAGTAATTTAAAGACTGCTTAAATGTGAGTAATTTTAATTGATTCATGTATAGCTAGTAGCACTAGTAGTAGTAGAAGTTGGGTACAGATGTACTTACATCGTGGTGGGGTATTTAGTACTTTGTCTGCGTTTAAATCGTAAAAATGCATAAATAATATATCGTTCTTTATGTGGTGTAGGTAGTATATATTTGACGATGATAATGATGATGATGCTTTTCGTTAAATTTTATTTTGAAGCTTGTCCAAAACAAAAGGTTTTCTTGGCGAAAAAAAGAGATTACTGGTCGCGTGGAATAGTTAAGCAGTAAACGTAACAAGTTATAGCTACCCCTATAATCACAATCAACTTAGCGAGCAGAGGCAGCAATACTAGTACGAGTGAGCACCATGTGTGCATGAAATCAGAAACCGTTGCTACTTGCATTAAAAGCTACCTCAAAAATTGTAAGTATGACTCGACACGTCAGTTTTAGTATTTATAAAATGAACACTGTGTAGGTATTAAATCTTCAATTTGTGGTAAACAAAAAAAGTCTGATACAAGCTTACCTGTAGGTGTATAAATTTTGCACAGCAGAAAAAAAACTCTAAAGGAGAAGTCGTTACTAAAATGTGTGTACGTTGTGTGCGTTTATCTTTATGGGTTTTTGCACATGGGCATTGTGGATAACAATTTATTACACAGATATTACATATTCTGTGTACCTACGTACTCATGTTATGTTATGCGCATAGTTCGTGTGAATGATAATGATAATGATGACTTTACAATGCTATACAAGATACCTAACAAAATTAAATTGTAATTGAGACTCTCAAAGGGAATTGTTTAGTCAAACAGTGGTTATTCGGAGAAGAATGTTCCTGCCACATATGCAAATACAGGTGGAAGGAAGGATGATGACAACATCAATGATGATGACGACTACGGTGACTTAAATTGCGTTTTACGCGCTTGAGATGTAGTGGATTCACTGCGTGTGTGCGTGTAAGAAAAATGTGAAAGAAGGTTAATAAAATAAGATAAATAAATAAACAAGTGCCATAACACTGACACTGCTCTGCTGCTGCCATGTAGTGGATTCACTGCGTGTGCGTGTAAGAAAAATGTGAAAGAAGGTTAATAAAATAAGATAAATAAATAAACAAGTGCCATAACACTGACACTGCTCTGCTGCTGCCTGTGCATAAAGTACAAAACGATTAGGTATGTCACTAATAAAGTTTTAATCTTTTTCTATCCGTAAGCACTTTATTTCGTGTTTGTTTTCACAAAGACTTAATTACAAAATTTCTATACACACGTTGAGCTATAATATGCCTTTTAATCTGTGACTTTGACATGTCAAAAAAGCGTTTGTTGAAGAGTAGAATAGATAACACCTGTACTATTCCATTATTGATGATGATGACGACGAATATTGTTATGCAAAGACGTAGAGAGATGCACTTAGACTTAGACGCTGCTGCTTCTTTATTCCATTGCCGTTTGAGGAT
>JAHZNB010001232.1:0-14319 GCA_027744295.1 Callyntrura guangdongensis
TATGATTTCGGATTATAGGGCTTTCGGGAAAAAATGGTGAAAAAACTGAAAGATGTGCTTTGTAAAGAAGCACTTCTTTGGAAACGCCTAAACCCAGCTATTTTTGTTCTAACATAGCAAACTTTTCGTTGGTATCAATATAATATCCAAGAGATTCAATGAACAACACCCACTGATTCTTCCTAGTTTTTCGTCTTCTCTCCCGTTCGCTTATAGCTTTCCTAAAAATTGCACTAATAAAACCCAGCAAAAAATAAGAGAGAGAGAGAGAGACACACAAGACGAAAAAGAGGGGGAAAGAAGAGAGAGAAATATTATGAGGAAAAGTGTTCACAGGGGAAATTGGTTGAAAAATTGGGAACACATAGGATATTTTATACATAGGACGCGCGCAGGTAACAGAAATTTCGTTTAATATTCCATTTTTGTATCTTCTTTCTTTCCTGCACTCTTTACTGCCATTGCCAAACAACGTCAAAAGCAAGAGAAACAGTAGTACCAGCAAACGAGAATGTACGGAAGGGTAATATACCAGACAGTTACACACTGACATACATTTTTCCATACGGCAAAAGAAAAAGAAAAGGAGGTTGGGATGGTTTTTGTCGAATGAGTAGAAGAAGCAGTAACAAAAAACTCTTAGTATACCTACATGATATTACAAGTAATATTGTGAGTGAGTGTGTGTGTATATGTGTGTTTGTGCTTATAATTTTTATCTCTCCCTCTGCATTCCCAGAATAAAATATGCCAACGTCTTCTTCTTTTCCTATCAAGTTTCAGAAATTGCCATATACCGAGCGAAGAGCCAGTCTGCGTTTACAAAAGCAAACTAAGTACATAGTATGTATGTGTGTATACATGAAACGCGACATTATAGTAAACTCGAATTGTGAAATGAAAAGAATAGAGTTACTTCAGTCTAATATAAAGGTATACTGTTCTCGTCTCCAATCTCGTCCTCAAATGTACAGCTCTTCCAGCTTTGATATTATTTGAGCCGGTATAACATAATGCCTTATTGAAATATTATGCTCACATATTATCTCCGCCGTAGTTAGATCTTTACTTACTTAAAAATAAGTTGTTGATGAAAAGAGGTAATATGAAGTAGTAGTCTAAAAATGAAATATATTTTGGGTGAAAGCAGCGGTAACAGCACGAGAGCAGGCGAGAAACAAAGGCAGTATAGCAGTAGGAGTAGCGACAGGCTAAGTAAAAACATCAGGACAAGTTCAAATAATTTGGCAAGTTGGACAAAAAACTTGCTGCTCCTGCCTCTTTTCCTCTTCTTCATCTTCATTTTCATGAATGAGTAGTTGTGTGTGTGGTGGTGGTAGTGGTAGTTTGAAAGTATACAGCAATAACTATCTTTATACATTACACTAAAATAGATTCTAACTTTCTCCCTTTTTCTCTCACTCCCTTCTTCCCTCTGCTGGGGTTAATGAGTCGTTAGAAAGTTTTAATTGGTAGCACTCGCTTGAATAGAAGGATCCATCGTATCTATCCCTTGTTCTCGTATTATTATCTCTTTTTGCTACCATTAACAGCTTCTATGCAAAGCGTTTTTCCTCTACAAAAGGTAGTGAATGAGAGTGTGAAAGATAACTTAAAGCGTGGCTGCTCCTCGGGTGTGTGTGGTCTCATTTTCCTTTACATATACATTTCATCGCTTATATTATTCTGCTGCCGCTGCAATGCCGTGACACTGCTGGTTTTCACACAAGACAAGTTTATGTGCATACGCCGACATCCTGATCATCGAGTGGTGTTAGGAGAGTACAAAGAGTCCAGGCCAATCACAACTTTAAATCGGGGTATTTCGGGCATCCTTTATCCTTTCCTTGTGTTCAATTCAGCGTCGGCAAACCTCATCCTTTTAATCTGAAACTTATTCACTGCTTTAAATAAATAGAGTGTGAAATGCATACCGGCGAATACCATGTACTTCAAAAAGAGAGCAGTAAAAAAGAGAGAAAGGAATACCGACGATCAATGCGTCACTTTTCTAACGTCATTATCATTTTGTAATCATCATCATCACCGCGTCGACTACTTTTATCCTTCCAAACTTATTATTATTATGTTTAGTTTGACGACCGTGGGATCTGGAACATTATTTCCTTAGTAGATCTTGTACATATGTTCATTTACCTATTGATGATATTTCCGTATAAGTTATAAATACTTGTATAAGGGTCATCATAATACAATCTCCACTGGAAAAAGTTCAAGGAGCAGAACTGTAACAGGATTCCCTTATTAACAGTGAGCGAAAAAGTTTAAACGTACATACAGCCTTTCCCTCTCTCTCTCTATCTTTTCTTTTTACTTTTTTTATTGTAAAAATATCCCGTAAAGTTTTAGTCTCTCACAGTTTTTCCTGCTTTGCATTTTATACTTTCCGTCGCAGTCGACAATGTCCTCGTCGCGTTGTATTCACAAAATAAACTTTTTCCCCTTCTGAAGACCTTTCTCTATCTTTATCTTTCTCTCTGTGGAATGAAACAATCAACTTTTTCAAATTCAGATGAATGTGTTGGCTTTTACAACAGCAGTAGTAAATATAATAACTCTGTGTCTCTGCAGAGGTTATTCTATTTCTATCTAAATATACATACAAGTTTATAGTATTGTATTACATACTGACAACCTACCTAAATGCCGAACAGCTCTAGTACTACTGTCGTAGTTTCATGTCTTCATTTTAACACAGTGGGTCTTGCACTTTGGTATTCTAGTCCAATATGTACAGTGGTACCAGTTTCTCGTTTCCCGAAGGTGTTAGTATTATCATTCCAAAAAAATCTAAAAACGAAGTTGTTTCTTCTAACTTGATATGATTTTTACAGCTATTACACAATAGAGAATTCGATGCAATTTACTTCAAGGTTTTAATGAAATGCAAAATGAATTAAGACTGGATCTCAATCAATAGCGTTTAATGCAGTTGACTCTCTCTTCTATATTGGAAAAGTGTTATTGTGTAGGCGGATGTGTAACAACCATCTTTTGTTCTGCTAGCTTCTCAATAATCTTTCAAATTTCTGATAAATACTGCAAGTGGATGAGAAACATGTTATTTGTTGTAGTTGTATTCATGTGACAATGTATTTCACGTTCATTTGAGCGCTTAAATAAATTGGAATAACAGCTGAAACATAAGTATGTTAGCAAGTTAGCATTATTAGATTTGTTTGATATTTTGACAACAACTCCGACATTAACTTAACGCACTGTCTGTTACGAGTCCCAATTTGTGCTTGGTATTGCTAATGATGATTGACTTAAAGAAGGGGAAACGGTCTGTCTGTACACGGGTGTTTCTCCTGAAAAGTTCAACGCTTTTGTACAATTTGGATGTGACCTTTCCTCGAGTCAAGTCTACTGTTGTTGAGTTTATCTGACAAGTGTGAAGTATCTAGGTTCACGTCGTCCTGCCTATAACTGACTTGGCGGTACTCTCAGAACATTTTATGTGTGGAAAATGTTCTGCCCAGAGAGAACAAAAAATGACTCGATAGCTTGGTCTTATCTTTGTTTGTGCGTACGGCACACGCACATGTTATTAGCTATCTATCATCAGCAAACTTAAATCAGTAGGAACCCCCACCACAAAAAAGTTTCCTGATGAAATTTCCTGTCTGTCTATATCCGTCATCATCACTACATTATGTATTTTCACCTACAAAAAGCTTCACTTTTGACTTTTTCTGGGTAAGTACAGCAAAGTACCAGAATATTTTTTACCCTGTTGTATCGGCATCTCTGCTTGCTCCATTGATATATGTCCGTATAGTTCATGTATATTAAAAACCTCGTCTTCATTTATGTGTTTCTTCGAACTTTCCACGGAATTGATTTACGTCTGGCAACGTTCCCCATAAAACCGTCTTGTCTTTTTTCCTTTTCTTTTGCAAAAGAAAGGAATTATGTTTCTGTATGATGGACAGGCAGAAAGAAGAAAAAAAACTTCTTGGCTGTCTTTCCGTCTGATTCTTCTTCTGTTCTTTTCTTGTTCCGTTGTTCACTGTTAGCATCATCATTCCAATCATCGAACCCCCTTTTTATGATGTCATCCTCATAATGATGACGATGATGAGACCATAGTGGTAGTAGTAGCAAGTATGTATGATACATGCACCCTGTGTATTTTCCCCCTACTTTTTGTACTCTTGTTGACTAAGAGTATTTCATATTATTACTGAAAAGACTTAAAAAGCAATCTCGTCTGTCATATCAATTGTGAACGCACCGTGTAGAAAGAACTCGTCTTCCTTCTTGCCATTTTTTGGCCGTGATGGGAAATTTCTCTTTTTTGCAGTGATTTCTCTCTCTCTCTCTCATTCTCTGTTTTTGTGTGAGAGATACTTTCTCTCCTTTTTTACGTCGGCAGAAATGATTGGTTGGCTTTGTTTCGCTCAATAGGATAATAGTATAATATTATTTTCGTGTCAGTGAACGCGTAGCAGTATACTACTACTTATATGTGGTGATGGAGCAGTAATGGAGGTGGTGAATGAGTTATTGTAAGCTTATAATAATATACCATTTTATATCGCACAAACTTTTGGCGAGAAACAAACATGACGTGATGATAATAACAAGAGAGCAGTGAATAAGTACGTATGAAAAGTAAGTTGCATACTACAGGCGCTATTGATGGTGATGATGATGGTGATGCTCTTTTCCCAAAATATTTTGTTAGTCTAGGGAAAAGTACACACCCATTTCCAACAACCTAGTTTTTTGCACAAAAAAAACTGTGCGAGCACTACTGCACTCGTATCATAATAACAGCTAATAGCTATCATCATTACGTACGATTTTATATAGCAATTTATTTGCCACAGTCATACAAAATAATATATCTTGCATTCGAATGTTTAGTGAAAGTGGAGGGAATGATGACGGTGGAGGTAGAGGTGGTGGCGGCGATGCTGATGATGGAAGTGGTATCAGGGACAGGCTGATACCAGCCAGTCCAAACCAGAAAAAAATCGTGTGAATTAGGGAAGTTGTGTCCTTGTAAGTAGGAAGAGACGTAGGTATACCGACATGTCTTGCCGCATATGGATGTGATAGCATACACGGCTTTCATTTCGTGGATTTCAAACAACGGTGGGAAGAAAACTTGTTGTTATTATTGCTAGCTTTGCTTTTTTATGAGAAGAAAGAAAGGAAGTGTGACTGGCTGTGTTATTACCTGAATGACTTTTACTTGTATGACAAGAGAGAAGGTGGTGGTGGTGTGTTGAATGCAAGCATGAAAGGTACCTTGTGTCTTCAAACTTGGACCAACACGATAGGACGAAAGCTGCACGAGAAAGCTTGGCTTATTGTTTATTCAGAAACAAATTAGGCCGTGGTAAGATAAAAACTATCTGGAGAATAAAAAAGAAGAATTTTGTTGAAATGGCTCGTTAAGTACTTCTTTTACTCACTCGGCAAGGATGTCTGTTTTATTATGCAAAATTGGAAGGATGAAAAATGTAAATTCAAGTTGTTCTTCTCTGTTGTTGGCGTATCTGTAATTAGTAAAATGACAAGGAAATGTAACATGTACGAGTTTTCTAGACCTTACACTTGCACGTGTGCCATTCCCTGCCATTTTTCACTTCATTGTGAAAGCATATATTTATTGTCATTATTATTGCGAATTTCATTGCAACACACAGGCACAGTGAAGAGAGACAGAGAGGGCTTTTAAGGAAAGTGAAAATGTTACGAATTTATTTATCTCGCTCCCGTTCTGCAATAAATTGGCTGCCAGTAGGAAAAGCAGGCATGACGTGACATTACTTCACAAAAGTTTGGTTGATTGAGAAACCACGTATCTTTTTGGAAAGGAAGTTGATGTAATCATCACAACAACCGAGAGAAATTGAGGCAGCACCTATTTCGCAAGTGGGACCTACTTCTACGCCACTCGCTCCTTTTCATTTTCATTCAAATATACACTTTCGCAGCGTAACGTTACTTGTTACCGTTACCTCTATAAACAGACCTCCTTACGCAAACAGATACAAGTACGAGCAAATGTGGATTGCTCTACAACTCCAACATTCACAACGTGACCACATGCGGTAGCAGAAATATTGCTTCCTGGCTCCCTGTGGCGACGGTGCCAATTGTTATGGTCATGCTCATGTGACGTTTCTTCCTACACTAAGAACCAGTGTTGTTGCTATTGTTGTACCAGTAGTAGTCTGTATGTGTGCCATCATCATAATCATCAACAATTCCGTTGAATTTTTTTCGTGTTCTTGTGTGACTATTTTCTTACAAGAATGTTTGTCGGTTACAATACAAAACTGCAGAGACAACGTCGACGACAACGACAATGATGATGACACATCTCCGAAACACTTACCTTAAATTCTTTTCTGACAATCCAGTTACTCTTTTTTTGTGGAAATATACCATAAAGTAATTTACTATTGTGTAAGATTTTTTTCCCGTCGTTTGTTCTCTGTGACTGCCTTCTTCCTTTCTCTGCTATTCCCACCATTATCCTTTATAATACGACGACACACGGGTAGTCGAGAATTACATGGAGACTGGGAAACTTTTGAACACTCCGTTGTTGTGGTTTTATATTCCTTCTTGAATGATGTCTGTGCAAACGGTGATGGGCTGTGGTGAGTATTGTTGCTGTCCTGTAGTTCTTCTATCTAAAGAGGATTTTCGGTTTGCATGCAAATGATTATATGTGTGTAGATGTATGTGAGTGTCCCCGGTTCCAACTTCAATTTTCCAACGTAGTACCACTATTCCAAAATTTGGTGGAGTACCAACTACCAGCATTCTAAATAGGTTCCTATCTCTGCAATCAATACACCGTTGTCACCACACTACATACAGTCGCTCACAACAATAATCCCAATGACATTGGATTTAAATTCTATCATCGTGTACACGGTCGAATGCATCGGGCTCACAGGCAGTGAAACTGTTTAATCAAAAATATTAAAATCTTCTCTAGATGAATCTGATGGCATCTTTTGATAGCATTTCACTCAACGACACAGTCACACACATGCTGCTGTTTTCTATTCTCTACTTTAAGCTCTTTTTGCCTGGGTACGAGGGAAAGCTACCTCGATGGAGACATCCAAATCAACTACGAGCATGCACTGGCAGTTAGTTATATTTCAAGGGTGTCGAAATAATATACCTACCAATACACATTATATGTAGCACTCCATGAACTCCAAACTCCTTATAGACACATATGTTCAATAAATGTACATTTGTATATAAAAAATAATTTGATAGATTAATATACGTACACGCAACTGAGCTACTCCAGCTTCTCTGTAATTGTAACAGCGATGCAGTAGACTGTGCAGTCGCCTTGTCTTTTACTCAACGTATCATCATCATGAAAGTAAAAGTTATACCATCAACCCTGAGCTGTTCACATCATCCTGCATTTTGTATAGAAAAGAAGATAGGTTATGTTTATAGTTAATATGTCTGTGTATAAAAAGTTTACTCGGTGAAACTAGTCATGCTTACATAGCAGACAAAAATAACACCACCGCTTGTTCCCAGTGCGCCAAGTAAAATGAATGAAAAAAATCAGGAGAATGTAGAAAAGAATTTAATGTTGATTCGAATCTGGCGACAAAATCAGTTAGGCAGCTCGCAAATATAGTTCATTTTCTTGAAAAAATCCTTTTGCTAGAATCGTGTAAAAGCATTACACATAAAAATCGTGCAATATACAGAAGAGGGAAAATAGATGTACAGAAAAATGGAACGAGACCTGCTTTTCTATTATATTTGCAATTGCAACAAAAGGATTTTATGGGCATAGGTCGTGGGATATAAAATATATGTCACCACGAACAGCACGATTTCTAAAATACTTTATGTAATATCACCGTAGTATAGAAAGTGTACTATATTTAAGAAGCCATAATAACGAGTTTTGAGAACTTAAGATATTTTTGCCGGTCGCCAAATACACTGCAGGTTGGGAAGTTGGGAGAAGGGACTATACTGACAACGTCCATACCTATATATGAACGCATCACTGAGTCGGTATTTTGAAATACAATTTCCTCCGTCAGTCACACACTTCTCACTCGAGGAAGGAAAGTTTTCGGAGTGAATCTCAGGGAAAAATCGAAAAAAAAACAGGTTATTTTTTGTAGCATGCTGGGGTGTGGTAAAACCAGTCTCTGGCTTTTCGTTGCTTGTTTCGTACAAATTTGTGGACATGGAGTACATGAAATAGCTGTGCTCCCTGTCTTGAAAAAAAGAAACTGAGACAAAAGCAGAAGCCCTGAAGATAGGATTTTTGATCGTCCTATTTTTTGTACAGTCGGAGTCTGTTCTTGGTATTTTGATGACAGTAAACAATGCCTATACCTCACTCCCATCGAAACTTTTGCAATTCCCAGAAAATGAAATATTTTAGTGGATGCCGAGGCAGGCTACCTGATAATATTCGCAACAAAGATGACAATGTACTTTTGTAAGTACGTCAATATTATAACAAGAGGAAAAGGCAAGACAAGTTTTTTTGTGAAAAGTTTCTCTACTCTACTAAATAATATTTCCAGTACAAATACTTTTCATTTTAAATTTGAAAAGGTTGAAATGACAGTTACATTTTCAGTAGCAGTACTACACTAAATTTTGATTTTCATTTGGATAATAGCTTACGTCTTTTGGATTCAGGATTCATAATTTGTCATGTAACTGACGCTAACCCGGATAAATTAATGGTAAAAATGAATCTCACCTACCTCACCTTATGGCATAGCAGAGGGACAGGCAATGTGACATAATATATGGCTATTATGACTCACTATTGTCAGAAGTCAGAACCTGCTTTGTCAAAAGTGCATTAAAAATTGAAGCGTAGGTCGTTCTTCGTGTCATGAAGCAAAACGGTGGGTTTACAGCGCATCCACAAAAGTAGAAGAGTAGAGTCATATTACCCACAGCGTATATAAAATACAAATATTACTTTTTTATTAAACGACGTCGAATTTATAAATTGAGATGACCTAAAAATATTTTTAATAAATAATAATACTACATGTTTCACTGCTTTGACTGGTTCTGTTGTGTGGTCACTGGGTTCGCCAGGCCTTAAACGCGATCAATATTACTTCATTCCCTAAATTCAATTTAATAGATATTTCACTCATTCCATGCTCACTAAAGTGTAATGCTAAGCAGTATCTGCATTCAAACTTACTTGTTTTAGTAGCCACCATTTTCCCAGAAAACGTAATATCTAAATACCAAGTAGGCAAGCATTCATTGCGACGTTTTCATGCATGCTTACTTCCATTTTTTTCATTTTGAACTACAATGACATATTATGCTTTTAACGAAACATTCATTTAGCAAGGTGTCAAGAGGGAGTAATGATGCTTTTAGGAATTTTGATGCATGATATAAAGTCGGGTTTTTTCTTGTACGTACCCGCCAGCTAGTATTTTGATCTACACGTAATTCGCTTAGCGCGTCAGAAACAATCATAGCCGTTGCTGCCGACTAAGATCATACATGCATTTTGCTGAAAATATGTATAGCGAATTTCGACACCGTGCGCAATCTTTTTCATTCGTGGCAATTATTCGTTATAGGTGCATTAACTGTTGGTTTCCCAACTTGAAGATTGTAACATAATGTGAAGCTTCAGACTTATATAGATGGATTTTTTGTTTCCAATCTGTTGATTTTAAGCCACTACAAATTCGTTATTAACTTTTGTAAGCGAAATTTTTGGAGTTATTGCGATCACAATCAATGTCTGTATGTCTGTCTGTAAACACCATAACTTCTGTTCTACTTGACATAATCGAACCAAATTTGGTGCAAGAGTACCTTAGGTCAACATTTCTCTTGGGATTGAATTTCACCCCCAGATGTCACTTCTGTCACGATCACTTTCAAAAGTTACATATTTGAGTTTTACACTCTTCTCGTTTTGACTATTAGCAGGAAATAATATTTTGTTGTACCGTAAAAAATATTGTAGTTATTGATCCTGTCGGTCATCACATTGCATTTTAAACCAATTGCATCACCTGCCGTTGGACTGCCTTCAGATAGGTTGCACATTTAAGTTGTATGCTTGTATGTATATGATGATGATGATATTTTTATGCGAGTTAATTTAAAAAAGAATAGAATCGACAATGTGAAGTAAGCGATACGATACCATACACTACTACCATACTTACTACTTGGCTCTTGGTTGCGATGTCACAAAAGATGCTTTTGTAAAGCACAAAATACTTTCATTCCATTCTATCTACGTTTATTCGACTAGGTATACTTATTATGTATTATTCCAATTTATCTCATTGTAACTCCCACCCCTATTTTACTCTATATAAAATATATACACTCTCGGAATCGGGTTTTGTCAAATGCTGTCAAGATTATAATAGAAATAAAGAACTAGTCTTGAAAACTTTTACAACACTTCCCGTTTTATTTTAAATTATTGTTGGAAAAAGTTCTCAATAATAATNATGCTGTCAAGATTATAATAGAAATAAAGAACTAGTCTTGAAAACTTTTACAACACTTCCCGTTTTATTTTAAATTATTGTTGGAAAAAGTTCTCAATAATAATAGCTTAGCATGTCTCCTCGAAAAAAAACTTTAAGGCTATAGACGCTTCATCGAACTAAACCTGACAATTCTACCAGAAACCAAGCACCAACAGCGATAGACGTGCAGACGGTACAAAACTTAACAAATTTCTTTCTCTACTATTGTTTCAAGAGCAATAATATTAGTTTCCCCCGTCTAGTTTGATTCGATACTACGAATTACTTGAACCCAAACCCAATATAGACCGTCTACCTAAATATACTCAAACAACACGGTTGACGTTGCACCATCTCATTTTGCAGAAATGAGACACTATAATGAATCGGTAAATTCAGACAATCATCATCAGCCTCACTTATCATAGTTGACGATGAAGTATCAGTTCCATCAAGTATCCCCATCATCATCGCTCTTAGATGAAGAGAAGTTGAATTAATTAAATTTCTGTTTACTTCCTCTTTTGTTTCTATAAATTACTTTTGCCTGTTGTATAAACACAACCGGACGAACAGGAGAATGAATACCCCAGTCGCGAGCGAACGAGAAATTTCGATTGGAACTTTGTCTTGTTGTTGCAATAGATATATTTTACATATTGAACACTAAACTTTTCTCGTAGACAGGGGGAAGAGATGAAGCAGCCAGAGAAGGTGGTAGTATAACAACAACAACGCACTTTGATCATCATTACATCATCGTCATCATTTTCCATTCTCTGCGTTCATTTTATATATTCCGACTACTGGCTCAGGTTGCTGCTGCTGCTGCTCCGAGAAAAGAAAAAACATTGCCCTGACGTTGTTTTTTGGTCGCTTTTACTTACCTATTCACGTCATACTTTCTTCACTCACACGCTTCCCGAAACAATAATAGGCAAACTAAAGGCTTGTATTTGTATATTGTATATCCTTCTTGATGCGAGTCTAATGACAGGCACCAAAGTAGTTTGCCAAGTAAAGCGGTCTAATGGTTCAGCAGGAACAAAGAAAGAGAGAGAGAGTGTGTGTGTGTGCACGTATACCAGTGTACATGCATGCATGGTGGTGGCGAAGTGGGAAAGTCAAAGAACTTTTAGCAAAGTGGCTTCATGTACTCTACCTCTCATTCTCATTCATCGCTACTAATAATATTATTTCTATACTTACAACACGCGGTACTGCGTTTTCTTGGGTGATGCACGGAGAACTAGACGCCACACAGAATGTGATCGTTGGTAAAATATTTATCGCAGCGTTGCATGCAGAATGGGGGTGTGTATAGAAGAAAAGGATGCGTGTTTGTATTATGTATAGGTATTTGATGACAATAAGCCATTTTCTTTTGGTTAGATTGTGCCTTGGTATTCGTGCAATTGGCTTGTGTATCTACGTTCGTCTCTCTCGTTCTCCACCTCAACCACCTATCATCATATCGCACAAAAGTCATAACAAAAAATTGATGAAGAACGGTTTAACTCATATTGTCACCAACAATACCATATATACATTTCTATTGACAATAAGCCATTTTCTTTTGGTTAGATTGTGCCTTGGTATTCGTGCATGGCTAACCCTTCTCAACGACGTGTGGTACACACACTGTGTGGTGGTGTCTGTCTGCCTGGTGCCGTGGTGTATTTGTCTAAGGAAATTCCGTTGCTCCACACAAAATTACAATATTGAAGCGCCTGTGTTTCCAAAAATTGTACGCACACATCCTGCTGCATGTTGTCGGGTTTCTAAGTACTAGTGTGTCTAACTACTAATACGGGGTATCGTTACAAGAAAAAGGCACAATATTTCCCGGTGAAAGCGTACATTTTTCAACGATACTTTCCTTTTTTTAAAAAAAAAATTGTGTGCAGCAGTATTTGCTCAAGGTCTATCATTTTCCCATGTTCGTGATTTGATTCTATATCCTTTTCTGTTACCAGAAGACAAGTAAATTTGATTTATCCTGTTTTCAGGAGCAGAAGTGAATGAATAATACACCATATTCATATTATTGTATTTGTGTCTGTGTACACGTAACACGTCCCTCACGTACTTTTTGATGCAGCGGTACCTACTCATTTTGTATACAGACAGTGAATTTCCTTTCAAAAGGAAGTGACTAGTCAAATTTTATCCAGGGCCATTTTCCCTCTCTTTGGAAATGCTCCGTCTGGATGCAATAGAATATGGAATATTTTCGGGAGTTGAAGTTAGCAGCAGCGGCGCTGTAATAATAGTACGGAAAGCTGCACTCTCTGCAATCTGCATCTTTGGTACCACTTGACTTGATGTCAATTCAGTTTCCTCACAGGGGTTTTGGAAACAGCACTTTACTTCCTTTATCCAATGTGTATCTGAATATTATCTTTGGATATTAGTTCAAGTTCATCTGGAAAACTGACGAGAGAGGAAAAGAGCAACCAGGTTACCCAAGCGTTTCAGATGGATTTGATGTATAAAAGCGAATCCTTTTGATACGCAAGATCATCTTAGGTTATATCAAACACATTTAATAAGAAAAGTAAATCAACCGTGCTAACTTTTCAAGAAGTATAGAGAAGATAGCAAAAGTTCACCACTGCATTATTTTAATCATCATCATTGATTTATCATTTTGCTTTCTACCATATTGTCACTAAATACTTCAAGCACACAGATCTTTGTGTGTGGGTGTATATGTAAAAGAATGAAAAAATGGCTCTAGTAAATATACGAGATAAATATACAATAAATAAATATAAATAAATATATATTTAATGCAAGATATAAGTATATTCGAAATTACTTGGAAAGAATGCAACAATAAAGATATAAATAAGTATGTGTGATCAATTACTATATTATGACACGTACTTATTGCTCGTAATAGTAGATCGATCAGCAGCATCCGTGGTGCAGTTGTCTGTTGTTTTGTCAGGAATGTAGGAAAAAATCGTTAAATTTTTTTATTCACACAAGTAGTTATTTTTATTCGTCAGAGGCAAAGAGAAGGGAAGGAAGGAGTAAGGATTAGGGTGACCTTAGATGAAGCTAAAGAGAAATGACTTAAAAGCGTTTTACTTTCTCTCTTCACAACTTCACACCGCATTATCTTCCCTAAGCAGTAGCACACCTAGGCATGCAAATGAATAGCAGCAAAAATGGAAAAGAATTTTTATGATCGTTTTCTATCCAATGTTGGATTATATTATGACTCTTTGGAGGATCAGGGAATGAGAATGGGAAATATGTATGGATGTTGCTATTTTTGACTTTTTACGAGGAAATGAATACGTGAAATATGCTATGAAAACAAAGTTGGAGAAGAAGGAATGCATATTGTAGGTTCTCCTGCTGAAACATGTGCACGTGTCGGAGAAAGGGAAAGCGTATTACAAAAAAGAACCGTTCTGATGTTCCTTTCCTTTTGAATGGAAAATAAAAATGTAGAGATGATTCTCTATGTTGATGGTGGTAGCTACGTCCTACGTATGAGAGGTACACTGCTGCTGGTGCTAGTATTTCCTCCACCAACACCCATTCCATCGGAAGCAATAGAACTGGAGAGGAAAAGCTAGAAAAAAGAGAGAAATGCAGGAAAGCTATGTTAGTGTAATGGGAAATCAGAGAGACGCTGCTGATAGCATAACAGGAAATCGGAAATTGTAAAAGGGCAAACAAAGTAAAAAGCCGTTGGTGGGAAGTTTCCACAAATATTTTAACGACTTAAACAGAAAAGAAGAGCAAAATTTATCTCTTCAATCAGAACGAAGAG
>JAHZNB010001233.1:0-22959 GCA_027744295.1 Callyntrura guangdongensis
ATAAACTTTTGTGCCAACCAATTAAAGGAGTAACGTTTGGGGAATAGGGACAAATTCTCGAAACGGAAAGAGTTAAGTGATGGAATAAGAGGAGAGGAAACGATGTACAATGTACAGAAATATCAATGGAAAACAAACTGGCAAATCTGGCAATTTCTTTAATCGGTTGTCAATAAGATAAACTGTCAGGTACGATGCCGATATGGTGCCTATTATAATATGCCAAGTTTCAATTTTTAGTCCATGTCAAATGCAATTTTTATGTGGCAAAGCGACTGTCGTTTGTAAAAAATATTATTGCACTTTCATAATAATAATAATTGTCAGCAATGTTCATTTTTATGCATATCATAAAGTTACTTATATTATAGCTCATTACTGCATCATTTATGGATCCTGTTGATCATTGAGTATATGGCTTTTCAGCTTTACCTTGTGTTGGTATCGATAGGTTTTCAGAGATTACCATTTAGCATGCTTTATATTGCAATGTCTAATAATGATTAGATTAACAGATTTGCTATCCGTTGCAAAACTTCGTGTAGCCTAAGGTCTGAAATAAAATAAAATAATTGATAGTCATGCAGTTCTTATACCGTGATAGGTGGTCAATAATTTGTATTTATTTATTAGAAAAGGGTTGACGAAATGTCGGCAGAAAAAAACCCATCGCCAAAAAAATCTCATAAACTTGAATGTACATTTAGCACATTTCCTCCATTCAAACTTAATTAAGAAATTAAGTAAATTTTACGGAAAAGATAAAAATACTTTAAAATATGCACACACATAAACCAGCAAAAGGAGTCAACTTGAAACTGATTAACAATAAGTGTTATCAACAAAATAGACCAAGTTTTGCTGCGGTCGAAAGGTAGGTATTATTGGAGTTTTGCTAGTACAGTACTACACGTATTTTTTTATTTTTTTATTATGATATCGTATTGTGAGGTAGTTTCTTTTGTGTGTATTGTTGTAATAACTTTCAACTCGAAAGATAGTAAACACCAGAATACAAATTTTTATCACCGTCATCCCTTCCCTCAACTGCGTTTTCTCTTTTGTTTCTCTGTTACATTCAACATTGTATTAATATTGGCAGCACAATAGCGAGCATACACATTCTCAGTCAAGCTGAAGCGACAGGTCTCATTTCATTTCTCTTTTTTCCATCCTACTTGCTTTTTAATCATGACAGAGTTTATTGGATTTTTTTCTTGATTGTATCACTGGTTTATTCACGACTCATTTTGATTTTAAAAGCCCTTTTGTTAAATACTCTATCTCCATCATGTGGCGTATCGTAACTATTTAAATAATTTTAGCAAATATATTCTTTTAGGCTTGTCCATCACAGTCTGCCAAAAGGCGAGAAGTAACAGAATTCTCTCTGCATATATGAAAATGTAATTTTTACGCTTTACATTGCACAAAATGTTTGCGGCTTGGTGCATTTCATCGGGAATTAATACTAGCTAATGTATACTCGGCACAGCTTCATTCAGATTGATTTAAATTATTTATGCAAGAATGGAGAAAAAATACTTCAAACTGCCGAAGTGTTAGTAGTGTAAGCCAACACCGGCGAATGATATTAAATCAGACAGGTATTATTAAGCCGCATGCTTGCTGAAAACATTTAAAAGTCCTTGCAAATGCACCTCAAGTCTTTTATTTGTTTAGCTAACTTAATTTGATTTTTTTACCAGCCAAGTCTGACGTCGTGTTGATTTACATTTCAATGGCGTAATTTTTATTAAAAAATCTGTTAATTTCATCCATTTTTTTCATTTGGTATGAACATATGACTCCAATTATGTGACACTTATTAAAATGAAGGTAGATGTACAAAGGTTTTTGGTGTAAAGATTTTTTACAGCATTCCAATGATCGTAGCATACTTGTAGTAGATCCCATTTCTCCTCCCATGTAAGTCACTGAAATATTTGAAAGCAGGACTTAAAAACTTAAACTCATGAATCGGTTCGTTTACAAATCATTATATTTTTATTGATTCATCAGCTCATACAAACGCCTTCACATCAATTGCACATTTTATTGTGGTAACTGTGTAAATACTGTACATACATCCAAATGGCTGGTTGCTTAATTTGAAAACAACAACTAAGCCAACAACGACAATCATGCAGTTTACACCGGATTGAATTGCAACAAACAAGTACTGCATCTTGCTGTATGGAGAGGGTAAACAAGTGAAAAACAAGGTTGCGTTTGGTAAACTGATTCCGTGCCCGGCGATATGAATAAAAAAGTGATATGGTATTTTGCAGTGGAAGAACTAATAATAGGGTGTGGTCTAAATGTACTAAACATCTTTGAAATATAATCAGAATCAGAATGGAAAATGATAAACATTTACGCAGGTGTAGTAGGAAAGTTGTACTCTTGTAAAAGTGACTAACTTGATACGAGATACAACTCCGTCCGACCCATATGTACTCTATATATTATGCATGTTTTGTTAAAAAGTTGGTTTGCCAAAAGTCGCATTTTGACACACACAAGTTGTATTCTTGTATGTCGATATAAACTTGTAGGGTTTCTTGCTTGGTGGCTAAATAAATTTATTGTTCTCGTTCGGACAAAGTTGAAGTCCTTGTCGTGTAAACTTGTGACACGTGAGAAGCACACAGTGAAAGAGGTGTTTGGCGTTTGGTAGGAGTAGCTTGAATTACATGCGTTTTCCTTCACTACCATTGGACCGCATCGGCCGCGTGGTGTGTTTAGTTTTGACATTGTTAAAGAATACAATAAATGAATAAAAACTGTTTTGCTGATTTACAAATTATAATATTTTCATTGTTAATAATAAACGCATAATTAAAGTAATGAAAATCCTTGGAAAGTTGATGTTAGGTTCTGTACAACTGGAAAGCGAGTAAAACATCAAAAATTGTCAAAATTTTTTTTAGGGTTGTTTATTATAATTTATGTAAAATTAAAGTATTAATTGCTTCAAAAGGTTGGTTTCAATTAAAAAGGTCAACTGCAACTTCCTCTTATTAAAAAATTGATATGACGCAAAAGGAATGGACTGAATGTTCACATGATAAATACATACGTATTGCCTCTACTCTACCTCTATAGAAAACTACGAAAAAGTCATCATTGCGTGTTCTGCCATCGGCATGGCCAATTTATCTAATCAATTTTGTACTGAAATCATTCCTTCATGGATATCTTTCTCTTATTCGTGAAGAAGAGTCATGAATTGATATTTGATGAGGTCGACTTACAGCAAGATCAAAGGCTATTTAAAAATTGCAATTCTCAGCAACCGAATGTATTGATATTTTTGTGTATTATGTGCTTTAAAAAACATCCATTGACCATATTCTTGTATTGGGCTCTACCTTAGGTTTATACACGCATCGTGCATTAATACCCTGGGTGCAAAGAAGTGTAGTTATACTACAATATTATGCTGCATGGTAATGTGCCCATGGAATACAGTGAGATCATGAAAAAAAGTTGCAATATAATAATCAAAAGATAAGAAGAATTTGCTGCGGACGAAGTTTATTATCACAGGAAAATGGTTGCGGCGGCGGTGCAGCAACTGCTCCAATGCTACACACACACAGTCAACGTGTGTAGGTCAACACCGCGGTACTGAAACAGAAGTGGTTAATTTAAAACCTTCGATTCATGACAGACAGCACTTGGCCGCTTTCAAGAAAAAAAGATAAGTAAATATGGATAGGTGATTGTTGCTTGCATTTTCTACTGATTATGTATACCTTTGCAAGACGCTCTTTATTATTAAAAGGAAAGCTCGCCCATACAATTGTTGTCATAATATAGACTTTTCAGTTACATGTGATAGTTAACTTCAACGTGAGAGAGAGAGATATACACGGCAAATTCCTGTCCCCTCCACCATGACTCTAGGGCATTATATCGATACCATCATCAACTCGGCTCATTTGAACAGATAGAGAGTATTGGTTGGTAAAGAAATATGCTGCCACTCTAAGAACAACTGCAAAAACGTGTGATTCAAGCTCGGTCTGTCGGAATGCAATTTACAATAGTTGCATTAAATAAGTCAGAGTCTGTTCTTTATATGAAAAACGTGAACATAAAGTGCATTTAATATAAACAGTGCTATATACACATAAACAAAGGTTCATAAAAATGGCTGCTGTGATTTGCACACACCACCAATGGGAATGGGACACAATAAAATGATGATGAGCTACAAATTTTTCAACTCAAATAATAGTAACTAATTCCTGTTGTTGTACTACTTACTTTTTTATAAGCAGTTTTGCGCATAAATGCTAAAACGTTCACATCTCAGTAGGATTGTACGTTTTTCACCCATCGTTTTAGTTCCTTTTTCCCATAATCAATTTCTTCTGCTTTGTCAACTGCTTTATCGCAGAGAGACAGAGAGTGGCATTAAGAATCTTGAGTCTTGCCTTGCCTTTACTACTCACAAATATATGTAGATTTTCTATAGTTAGGTGCAGCTCAAATTATTTCTGTGTTAAAAAATCAGAAACCGGCACAGGAAAAATGGCACATTGTCGTATCTATCACAAAAGACCAAAATTTCGCACGAAACCGCTAATAAATATTGATACCACCAGACAGGCAGAGCATGAGCAAACAGTAAAACACGTATTGTGCTTTTGTGTCCCCTACACACACACATGACAAAGCTGTCTTATAAAACCGCAGCAAGAAAGAGTAAAGTGTTTTATAGATGGGCAAAGATCTTCCTTTTTTCGTTTTGTGGTCAAACCTGAGCTTAAAGGCATCAATTATGGTATCCGCAAGTAATAATGAATTGCATTCAAAAACCATTATTACATTACGTGTACGTCAAAAAGTGAACAACATATTTGCATATTATACATCAAAATTGTTTTACCGAAAGGTACATGATATCCTCCTAAGATATTTAAGTACTCTCTGAAAATTCACACACACAGGCAAAAAAAAACGCTTTTCTGATAAAACTTACCGTTTTTGTCGTTTTTGCACTTCGTACACAAGTACTCCTATAATTTCACAGGCGGATTATTACAAGGAGAGTGAAAAAATGCATGCGTGTAAAATATTATTCTAAAACAGCTATTAAAAGCGAATTTTCTTTGTAAATTTTGAATGCTTGAGAAAATTTGTGAAACGATAGTGTTGTGGACATTACATTTTTACACATTGTTAGTGCGCCACCATCGCCATCAATCTCAGAGACGCTTAACCAAAAAAAACCGACAAAATTTATGTATGCATGATGATGATCATGATCATTTTTCTATTTTTCTTTTAAGTAAGTTGTCAGACATTTATCAGAACAGTACAAGGAGAGAACTTGTCGTAAAAAAGCACTAAAATACATATTTTACTAGACACTCTTCTGCAAGCTGGCCTTAGCTGTTTCGTACATGAAAGTTATTTTTTTCAGAATCTGTTGTTTTCATCATCTCATTTTGTATTTTAGCAGGAGCATATATATGTATATTAATGTGAAAAATACATAAGACGAGAGTGTCCTGGTGGCTAAATAAAAACAATGTCCCAAAGTACCCAAGGTGCAGTTATGTGTTTTCTACATTTTTCACGAAACAAATAAACATTCTATAGTGAATGAGGAACACCACGTTGTCGTAAACTTCATGATATGTGGTGACAGTGGGTAACAATACAAGAATGGAAAACGTACAATAAAAATTTGTTACCATTGACATGGCACTTTATGTCACGCTCAGCACAGCCGCTTATGTGTGCTTATGACCTCAAGAAAAGACTTGTCGCAGCATGGTGTCGATGTCCTATCATATTATCGTTAATTTTTGAATCAATTGCTAAAATAAGGTAATAAATGTACTGGCATATAAGTTTATAAAACTTTCTGACTGTGCTCCTTTTTAACGAGTATATTTTACGCAAATTGCAGCACTGGGGAGTCATGAACTAGTTTGAATTCTGCATTACAGAGAGAACACCATATACCACATGAGTTTGAGTTGCAAAATTTTCTTTCGTCTCCAATAAATATACATCTTGAAAATCTCTCTTTGTAGATATCCCTCGTGTGTCGTGTATACACAGTACCGAAATTTGCGGTAACATAAGAATAAGCATGTAAATTTTTATCCGATTAGCGAGATAGCGAGATTGGACAAGCAGAGAGAATGATTCTAATGAGTCAATGAATTGTGGTGACGAATCGTGTGATATTTTTTTAACGTGCCGAGTGGTTTTTACATGTTAGGGGTTTGGAGGATTGAAGCATGTAAATGCGAATGAACTTTTTGCCGACGAGACAATTACTACGAGGACATTTAATTCTTCCCGTGAATTCTAGCACGTGTGACATGGCAGTTTGTTATATTTTAATGAGCCCAGAATTTTGTCGGTACCGACAAAATATATTTCGTGTGCGGTTATTATTTAACCGGATTGTTTTCCAATTAAAGGGGCCAATTAGAGAATGTCGAACGTCAAGGTTCTATTCATACGTAATGTGTTATATAGTGCGTCAATATTGGTCGCATCATTTCGGTGTTCGTATAGAAGCAGAAGAGTTGAAACTTTGCATTGAAGCATACAGATAATAAGTTATATGCAAATGCGCTTTAATAAGACTTGTATGGATCTATAGATGCTATATATAGATGCTATTTATTTATGTAATTTCGACAAAAGTTTGTTCGGTGTATGCATATTTACACTGCCGTGTCCTCTGATCCGTCCACATGGCATACACCAGCTAATTTAATCTCGTTTGGTCATTTACATCATTGCGTTCACGTGTACACTCTTTACGAGAAGCCAATGTCACACAACTTTCGAAGTCTTAACTAATCAAGAAAGGAAGACAGGTCATAATATTCTGTAGAAAGGCCTTGTATTGTATGACACATAATGCAATTATGAACTTTGGATTCATACATTGTAAGTTGCACAGCATAGCAAAAATTCCCTTTATCACTCGCCACCACACTGCTTGCATGTTTACAACTTTATTGGAACGGAATGAAATGAATCGTTAATTTTAATACATGATGATTTACGTACAGCCAAGCCACGGTGCAGTTCTCTGTTATTCGCTTGACGTTTGAGATTGGGTGAAGCTGCAAGAAAAATCGATAGAGCTCTCATATCCTACATCAAATGACTTGAGCAGAAAATGGGTTAGCTGATTTTTTTTACTTTTGTTATCAAATAATATAGATTGCTGACTCAAGAGTGTAATCATACAGCCAGCGTGATTTCCATTCACCTCAAAACATGGTTGATTTTGGTTACGCAAACTGTGAGACGAGTTATATTTAGCAAATTATCATATTATCTAATACTGATTTTCTTATGGCTAGCACAAGTTATACATACGTCTAGATGCCGTGTAAGTAGGCAAATTTCTTACCAAAATCTGCTAAATTCTAAAAGGTAGCTTTGATGTTGGTCTAACGATTCCCACGAAAGCAATTGATGATGATGATGAGTTCTACTTTGTTAATGAACCATTACAGTATTGCAGCTGCAACGTTACTGGCTGGCGTTACAAAATTGAGTTTTGTTCCTCTTTTAAAGATTGCTAACAATTCGTACAGTCGGGATAGGACTCGCGTTCACATGTATTTTCTATCAATCCATTGTAGTGCAATTACTTACTCGTATATACTTGTTTTCACAAACTTCAAGAATTGATCTAAAATTTAGGGGAAGACCGGATGTATTGCTTTCCGTCTCATAGTCATTGTTGCTCCCCCCCTGCTACATCACTGATGCATGCACATGGGGAGTTATAGGTAGTAGTGCATATCTGTATTACAGGAAGAATTGATCTAAAATTTAGGGGAAGACCGGATGTATTGCTTTCCGTCTCATAGTCATTGTTGCTCCCCCCCTGCTACATCACTGATGCATGCACATGGGGAGTTATAGGTAGTAGTGCCGATCTGTATTACAGGTGCTTAACAGCCAGGTAGGTAGTAAGTAGGTGGATAAGTAAGTTTTCGGAGGATTAAAAACATTTTATTGTAGCAATATCAGTTTAAATAAAAGGAGTTTGTATGAAATGCTACAGAAAACAGCCGTATTTTTTAAAGATTTTATCTACTTCCAGCTGCTGTCGTTTTGGCAGTTTTCATGTTTCATGTATTAAGAACTGCTGACTTCAGTAGAAATAATATTCGTACATATTTTCAAACAAAAGCATAACAATAATTAAAAGTAATCCAGGGCTACCGTGCAAATGATCTTAGGAAACACAAACGCGTCGCTACACAGAATGCTAAGGTTGATTCTGATTATTATTATGTGATTGTATGTCTGATTTTTCAAAACTACAACCATGATAAAGAAAAGTGAGAACAATGCAAGCGAGAAGACTGGTTGGCGTGCAGCAGGTTTTTTACAAGCTTTTACTACGATCAAATACGTACATTTTTTTCACAAGACTCATACCCAAGTTCCGACTCACCACTCACCACCACCAACACATGTTGTACATACCCATACAATTCTAACGATATTTGAAACGGGTATCTGGAAAATCTTATATAAACTAAACTAGACTTGAAGATTCATACATATAAACCAATCCATATTATAAAACATAGCCACTTGTGTCTGTACAAAAAGACAGGCTTAGAAAACTTATCCTAATGCAGGAGACTACCTGTTAGCTAGTAATAGAAAAAACCTGAAGTAATGGAAAACTTAGTTCAATGTTTTTGTATTGCACATTGTTATGTTATGATTGTATATATTATGCATCATACAATCATACTCCATCGATACCAGCATCTTTATTTCGATTCAATGTGAGGAAAAGGCGAGAGATTGTTTGTGTCCCTAAAATATATAGTGGCACAGGTACACACGAATTTCATACATACATATAATAGCTATATATTTTAAACATTGTATCTTCGCAAAGTAGGACTGGGAACGAGATATCACCTGCATGCGCAGGTAATCTCCTTATCTCATGATTTTCCATGAAATTAAGCCGATGAACCTGCTATGGAATAAGTAATAATAATGAATGATGAGTATATAAATTAATAAGAAAGAGCAATACAGGAGGCTACTGGATGTACCTAATTCGTACTTTGTATGCACCTACTAACATTTACATGCTATATGTACAAAAATTTTGACAGTCATAAAAATGATAACCTATCAACTGTTTTGTTTTTGTTTTGGAGGTATGATCTCTCGTGTCATCATTATAGACAGCATACTCGCTTACTAGGTTGCTGCTCTTCCACCACCGTATAATTAAATGTATGCTTTTTGACTCCTTGCTTACGTAATATTATAAACAACAATGATGTTTTTCAGTTTACATATGTGAATATCCTATTGTATACCAGACCTACAACAGTTGATCTTGGTTGTTACTATTACTATTGCTAGTAGTAGTAGTGGCGCCGAGCAGATATATACGCACAATGATTTTTTTTATACCAGCTCGACGAACTTGCCATTTTCTCCTCGCAAAGATCAAAATATAATAATATTTGAGATGATGGTTATAATTTTTGATAATGTTGAAATAAGCGCTTTCTTGGGGAGTGGAAAGAGATGTGAGAAAGTTTGGGTTTTTGGTTGGATGGAAAGGCAACCATTGATTGAGATTGGGATGACGGTTGCAATAGCACAAAATCATAAGGCTGTATTTAAAAGGTAAAAAAGATGATAATGATGATTCGAGATTTAGACAACAAGTAAAGTAGAAAATTTTGATATTTTTCTTTCTTTGATATTATCTCGACTCAGCATTTGAAGAATATTTTGGAAATATTCTAACAATATAGAAAAACTATTCACCCACCCATATAAATGGGATGTATGCGTGTAGTAAATGATAAAAATACAATGTGAGGAGGAGAGGGTGGTGTTCTCAGCGTATAAAGATTCTCTCAGCTTTGTCTAAGACCCACGAAGCTTATATAAGACGTTGTAGACAGTCGTCTGTCGAAAGCCGGTTTTTCTAACAATTAACCAAATTATTGACTAATAAAACAGGCATGGGGTATGGTTCTTTATCCGAGAAATTTTTTACCTTGTTCTTGACCAGCAACAGTAATCGAAATTTCCTGTGGCATGTTCGACCGAGGAAAATGGAAAAAAGTTGTAAATACCTAACGTATACTATTAAAACTTGGATGCATTGTCTGTGGAAGGAGGATGAGGATAATGCCTCTCTGCGTATATTGAACGCACAGTCAGGCAAATAAAAGTGCAAAAATTACCATCCACAGCAGCAGTCAGCAAATGTTTGTGTATGTATCATAGCCGCACATAAGTAATAGTAATAAGAATCAGCCAGAGGAGAAAGGAACCCGCCTATATGTTTGCACATAGAATTTCAATGATCTTTGTTTCCGTCGTAATGATAATGTTGTTACGTGTGTCTGCTGGAGTGGAAATTTGGCTGAGAGCAGTAATGCTCATAGTAGCATGATACAGGAAGATGGAAGAAGCATTTTTGAGAACACATTGTAATTTTTTTTCCTTAATAGTTTTGGTTTTCTAAAGGCACTTGTAGTATTAGGTAGATACATTCGAACAATAGTACACAATCACTACATATGTATGATTTTCACAAAGGTTAATGATACAAAACAACATATACTCTTTTATTAACCAGACTTATAGTAGCTTTTTGTAGCGCTGATGTGTTGACGTGTTTTGTGGGTAATTAGAAGAAGCAATTTTGTTTAAGAAATGAATGTCGAATAGTTTTCACGTTGCAGTGGTGAGCTATGATATTTTTTATGTCTACCTTGTTCAAATTGTAATTGCAACTTTCCTTTTGAAACTTTGCATGTTCATTTTGAAAAAAATTGGGCCGATGTCCTATACATATAAACACACTCCATTCTGCATCAATTTTCAATTTTATTGAAAAGTTAGTTTAGTTCATCTCGGATACCTATTTCGGTTCGGTTTCTCTCCTTGAAGTTTAAATTGTTTCATATTTTTTAATTAACGTAAGTGTCTCTTAATGATACGACTACACACATGANGTTCATCTCGGATACCTATTTCGGTTCGGTTTCTCTCCTTGAAGTTTAAATTGTTTCATATTTTTTAATTAACGTAAGTGTCTCTTAATGATACGACTACACACATGATTTGCATAGTTTTAGCATTAAGTTGGCCATCGGATGAACACAACAATGCATTTATCATTAGAATATTTATGTTGTTTGGTTGTATATAATGGTGGTATATGCATTGTAGAAAATCGCTGGTTTTGGTTAGCGTCTGAACAGCAGCTATATAGCATTCTTGTTTAATTGTTGTTGCGACTTACATCATCCTGGCTTCATTTTGGAACGTTATCGTGCCTTTGGCTAATAGTTGCCTGCTCTGCTCAAGATGAGTTGATTATGGCGGTAATTTCACGTACGAATAGGTTTAACTGTGCTTACAATTGCTCATGTATCGTTCGTTATGCAAATCGAAAAATACAATGTAATTGAGGTATTTTTATTACTACTATTATACTGCTAAACGACCACAAAAAGTATATTGTACGTACATACCTGGTCCTGGTTATTGTTAGTATATATTTGGGTTCACACGAGATAAAAAAGTTCTTATTTGTGTTGTGTGAGTGTACTGTACTGTGTACTTTATGAGTAGGAAAAAGTAGAATGTTTAATCAACTACGTACAATTAGCAAACTTGCTAGCAGACTGGAAGCAGTAAATACCAGCTTGTCGTAAAACGTTTTCAGAACAATTTTACCATTATGGCACTTACTGTTTTTATGTCATGCCGTTCAACCCGGCTAGTTTTGGTTTTTACAATGAACGAGTCGGAGCCGCTATTTGGAAATGAAAATTAATTTTGACGGTATTCAAGCGTCAATAGAATGCCAGTTTGTGTAGCCAGCTTTAATTTTACATGCATTTTTCCCTTGTGCTAGCTTATGTGATAATATAAAAAGCAGAGTAATATTATTTAGTACAGTATTGGCATATTACTTTTCTGTTCTGTTACAAAACTGAGAAAAATTAAAATATAAGCACGTTCGTACCCTGTACAATTATAGCAAACTATTCAAGTGGTTGTAGCCAGAACGAATATATGCTGCTTAATATTTAACTTTAAAATTTCACCATCAGTAATATTTCTTATTTATTAAAAATTTATTTTGAAATGGAAGAATTTTACGCATTAAAATCAAGCGTGATGCTAAATTGGATTGAGAAGCACAACGCAAAAAAGTTTATCTTTAAAAACTGTCTGAAAAAATGTTATGTTGTGGACGATTTTATCTTAAGTCCTTGTGCACGCGCTTCTGTGTAGATAACAGCAGCGTAGATTTTTACGGATCTCTGTAATACTATTGAAGCAGGTGAACGCTCGTAAACAAACGCACTACCTATTAGCTTATTAAATGTTTTTTAATTTGTATCGCACCCCAACTCGGTAGAACTGCTTTTCGAATGAATACTGTTGAATAGTGACCGATAAATAACACCTTAATAGGTAGCCTAAATGTAATTTCTAAAACAAATGCGATGAATGAGCAAATATTTGAAAACAATCATTTTACCATTGTCACCTTTTTTTACTATCGGCTTCGTTTGAATAGAAAAACGTAAGTATAATAGTTATATGTAATGTTTGTACTTTGTAATGGACCGTACTGAGTTAAGTGGCGAAAAGTTATATTTTATTTAACAAGCTATACTGGAATATTTGAATTCATGTGGAAAGATCATATTTGCATTGGTAGGAGTATTCTAAAATACGATTTTTAAGACTAGTAGGTGAAAACAATTATTGCTTTCAAAGTAACGGCGACACCGCAGAACACGAAGTCATTTTGTATCATTGTATTATCCACGGTTTAGAACGGACTTCTACAAACCAATTCCGCACTTAGTTCTCTGTCTAAATAGAGCAGTGTACGGAAAGAATTTTTGCAAGATGCATGCACGAGGCTAAAATAAAAGTAACAAGTGGATGTGAGTAAATACAGGTGTGCGAAGTGCGAAGGCAAATAAATGCTGACTATTTCGTGTGTTGGCGTAAAATGGATCTACATTTACATTTTCCTGCTTTTTGTAACGACCATTTACCTTACCAAGTTATATCATTGCTGAATTGAATTAGATCATAGCATATATAACATGTTTTCACGTATTAAACTTTCTGTGCGGATGTGATATGAGTACTAATTATTGAAAAATGCTGACAAGAACCATGCTTTGTAGAGGGGTGTAAGCGGATACTTTTGAACATGTGGCTGCATCAATACGAATAAAATCCACAAGTTCTTGTGTATATATGTACACACATACAGATACAGTTGATGAAAATGAGCAAAGCAAATCCCAGTATAAATTGTATAAATATATTTGTCCACGTAATACATACATATACGCGTTTGGATGCTTATTAAGATTGTTAAATGGTGCTACATAGTTGATTTCTTTTCTGCTCATTATACATACAACACTGCTAGATGTAAATGTTTCTTTCCACAGCCGTGAACTTGTCCTTTTATCCTTGACCGAATAATTAGTTTTTTTCGTATTCATTCTACCAGTAATTGTGACGAGGGTACAAGAGATGTTAAATACCCCTCTTTCGGCTTCGTGCAATAAGCCCATCATTTCCACTGGAAAATCCATTGTGACCAATATTGCAGTTGTATTCATATTCACATTATCATGTCAGGTTTTTAAAAATTTATTAGTGTTTACATACAAACTGGCTGGTGAAACTAGTGATGCGTCTTTTATAAAATTTCGATAAAATGGCAAGCTTTATAGCTTATATAGCTCCATACAATGTATTCGACTTATCATTTTTAAGATTCTATCTAGACGTGCAACAACCGGCAATAACGAAAAAACCCCAGAAAAACAAGAAAAGTGAACGCCGGGTTGTTGAGTTAACACAGGGGCAAGGTTTTTCTTAATACTTCATACTTAATACACAATGTCTCTTTATGAAAGCTTCAAGCTTTTATAGAAGTAAGAAGACGACTCGACTCACTCGACTGATAGGGAAGATCAACTTCAACAATAAATATATTACTGATGTTTTTGTTGTTGCCACTGGACCATTCCAGTAGTAGGCAACAGGATTTTTTTACACACACATATACCTACTCTACTCAGATGTACAATGTACACACCAAACAATCTCTCTCTTTCTCTCACCCATGGCCATGCTAGGGAATCACTCCAGTGGTTAAAATCGAGTTTCTTCAAGCGCCACTGAGCCTTCTCGCATTATCAAAGTGGAATCATTACAAAGAATAGAAGATTTTCTTGTTTTAATCTGGGTATTGAGGCATGTGCATAAATATAATAATGTCAGAACACTACTTAGGCATTTACATTTTTAAACAATACAAGTTAAATATTTTGTAGCTTGGTTGGAGAAATTCTTGTTTTAAGGCAGGAGGTTACGTGAACGGTGTTACTATTGACAGATCATATGATGCATTTTTGTTTCTTTTTAATATAATAAATGCAGTTTTATTGTAGAAAAGCAACAACTTTTCAACCAGAATAAAACTTGAAAATACCTATAAATAATACAAAATACGACATAATATTACTTTCCACAAAAATAACAATCTGCACACGCTTGCTGGTTTCTTTTACATTACAGTAGTAGTAGTTTGGTTACATACAACCCTTTCATAATACCTATTTCACCGTGAGCTACCTCGCGTCCTCATCCGCCGTGCATTGACTTGTTTATTAGAGAAACATTGACTTCAAAAAGTCATTAATAATGCATTATGTAGGTTTTGTGGGCTTGCTTGGGATTCAGAACGTTGTTATACTGTGAATGAATGAGTCAAACAGGCGCACATTTATTTTCTGCATAAAAGATAAATTTACCAAATTTAACTTACCCCAAAACTAAAACAATAACGTTTTTGCCACCGTCGTCAACAGAGTCCTAGTACTACAGTAGAAGCATTATGATCTGAACTGAATAAACGTTAACCAACGTGGATATCGAATGGTTTTATGTATCTGTTGTTATTCACTTTTACCGAGTAGTTGAGATGTGCGATGAGCCAATCAACTCTTTCACAGAGAGATTGGACAAACATGCAACTCGTTTGCATAAACATTTTTTTCTGCGTAACTCTTCAATGGGCATAAATGATTGCGAGGCAGTCTCAACAACATAGAAAACTTGAACGCGAGAAAAAGTCATTCGTTTCGTTTTTTTCTTTCCAATCATCTTAACATTTAATTACTGTTTGCCACAGTAAGTTTGACTTGGAAGATATGAAATTACCACAATTTTAATTTCTGACAATATCAATTACTGTGTATAGCTTTCCTTAATGATTATATTATCTCGTTTCGGGCTAGCCGGCTAGTGACGGAAGAAATGCAGAAATGTGAGGATGATCATAAAATTTGACAATGTTTTTCTGGTTAAAGAAAAAACGTTGTGCTAAAGGTCCAAGTTAATCGAAACCTTATCAAATGTATCTTTATTTATACCGACCTATTCAAAGTTACGTGGATAGAAAGGTAGTAAGTAGGCTTGGCAAGTTATTTTGGCCGGAGAAGAAAAAAATCTGGTTTTTCATATAAAAGACTATTTAATAGGTAGTGTTACCACAGTTGTTGATGAAATATAAAAGGTAATGTACACAAATTATCGATGAAACACAAACCTCATTGATTGCAGTAATAATCCTCCAGACGATGGCCAGGGGGACCATTTCACCATTTTCGTATCCTGGTTTCGCATTCTTCGTTTAAAAAATCCCATGTATTTTCCCCATTTAAATTTTCTTAGTTACAAGCAAATAGCAAAATACGTGGAGAATACAGGAGGAAACGAGAGCGAAGATATGCAGATTGGTTGTAATATCGACCCCTAGAAAAACTGTCAGTGGTACGGAGGATGATGATCACCGTCTCTGTCCAGGATACAATGTTGCTACTTGATAAAATATTTATTGTAAACCTGGGTCGGTGTGAGTAGTGTAAATATATATACGGCACAATGTTTCTTTACATTTCGTTTTCAAGTAGGTTCATTATTTATGAGCTCCTCAGTGGATAAGTGGCTTGTCATAGAGAAGCAAGTTGTGAGCATGCACACAAGTAGGTATATTTAAATGAAAACTGGAATGGACAATGAGTAATATCAATGGTTAAAATACTGGATGTACAATGTTTTCCCAATTGGAAAATGTTATTGGTATTAGCTGCATGCGCGAACTGGAAAACAAAGTCATTATTATATTATGTGTTTTATCGTCCAGTACCAAACTTTCCAGTTTCATACTTTCATCATGATTTTCCATCATGCGTTATGTAAGTAACCAGTACACATAGGTAGTAGTAGGAATAATAGTTATACGGATGCCACACACACATACCTGTTGTCTGTCCTACTGCGGCAAACACACGCTTTCATCCTGACTTGTTTCAATCTCCCTGACATGTAAGGAATATCCAATGTTCGGAAAATATTACTGGCTTTTTGCTGATTTTAGTATATCGTGTACAATTACGTGGAAAAATTTTCTTCGTTTCTCGCGATAAGCAGTACGCGTTTGATCAAGAATAAATGTCTCAGCGTGATACAATTGGAGATATACAACCATCACTTCTACATTTCATGATTAATAAAAATGTGCAAGCCGCATGCTGTTCCAAACCATCATTACATTAAAAATCACGATAATTTAACATTTTATCTGTCTCAGAAAAAGTTTAAAGTAGATCTGCTTCCTTTTTCTGATATGAGTTTGTCTGGTCAGCTCCAGATACATCATAAAAAAAGTCGCAAACCAGCGCCAGAAAAAATTGCACAAAATGAGTATATATAGATAATTGTAACTTAAACATGAAATGATGTACAGAGAGATATCCACCTAGGTAGTTTATAAACCACCAATATCCATTCATGCGTATTAAAATTTAACAGACAAGGAATTTTCCGTCATGGATTGATATATGCAGTATTAGTTATTAGAATGCAAGTTAAGTTAATTAGGGAAAATTTGATACACATACCTAGATACAGGATAAATCAGCATATATACCCAATTACCCAATATATTTTTGTGTTTTAATATTTGCTGCTGATTAAGGATTAAGGTTAAATAACCCGTAATTTATACGGTCTACAACTTTGTGTGAGCTTTAGTGATAAAGGTTTAAAAACAAGTTTACTTTTCAAAATTAGAAAAAAAATCAGTCGAGTAGTTACGTACAGCAAATTTGACAGGCAAGTGTTTAAATGGTGTCACTGCGGGTGAACTTAATTTATTACATCAGTTGCACTACAACTATCCGTAGATAGAGAGAGTCAGTAAAATGGCACAAATATATTCCGTTTGTCTGATTACGATGACACAGTAATCAAGGACGCGGCCGAGTGTTGCTGACTTGCCAGACTTACTCACTTCACTATATGAATGTAATGTAAGGGTGAAATTATATAAATAGAAAATGTAGATGTGAATCGTCCAGGGTACATACAGCAGACCGAAGATTCATGATAAGATGATACGTTTATTATATGGTGCATGCTCATTTAAATAAGTGAAACCAAAAAAAAGTTTCTGACAAAACTGGATAGCAAAGCTGCCACTGGAATTAAAGTAAATTTAAGGAAGATTTATAGGGACATACGTTGTACTAGAGATATGAGAATCAAGGAGTACAGGTGTTGATAAATGTAGCAAAGTAAGCAATTTATTATATGAGCTTTAGAAAAATGCTGAAATGAATCATCTCTTTGTAGTTTAAACTTAATTTCCTTTAAGCACTCGGCATTTACGAGATTTAAACTGAGATTTAACTCAATACGATTCTATACGTGGAGGATTCATGAAAAGCTTGTGTAAACTTCATGAGTCTGCAGCATTAGTAATTCAAGATTAATTACAACATTTAAGGAAGGTAGTTTCTGTTAATGACGTACAGTTTAAATGACATCATCCTAATGGTAAAAGCTATATAGCTTAGGGCTTAGGTTGGTAGTAGGCACATGCAAGCAAGTGTGTATGTAGTAATTAAGTATTTAACTGTAATTTTTGAAAATATATTCAACTCTACATAGAATAATTACAATGATATTAAGTACATTATGAAATACACGAACCACTTTCAATTTACACATCTAATTTATTCTTACAAAGATGACAGTTTTTGGTCTCAAAATTTGTTGGCCTTTTTCTCAATCCTACTAATCCTAAGTGAGCTAAGGACTAATGACCGTTGACGAACATGCAAGCTTACAAGCAGCATGAGTAATAATAATAGATACCTACATAATAATAGATTTATAGTTTGCACAGTTTTAGAAGAAAGGAGGATAACAATTACTAATTGCACTTTGTACTGTGTACCAAATACATGGAGTAATATGAATTACCTGCCGGTGATTTACTTATGTATGTACATGCTAAAGTACTTTATTGTTTGTAGTTTGTATGTGAGCGTACATTATAGTCCATGTGTGCTTGTGTCAATTTTTATCTCTAGTAGAGAGAGAGTCTCTTCTGTTAATATATTCAAAAGGCAAATTATTAATGAGCTTCCGTCTTTTTTATTTCCAGGTTCTTGGAAGAGCTTGCAGCATCTGCACCACCAGATGACGATGAGCTGGATGAAACAAACAACAATTCCATTTTTATCTCAAGCCCCTCGTCGTAATCGTAACGCGATTTAATGTAGAAGCAAAAATGTTACAAACCTTTGTCTGTAATCATGTGCTAATCTGTGTATTATATCTATGTATGTTCACGTATTGCAATAGATTTGTCATGCATAATTTTTTGTGTTTGCATCCATTATTTTTAGGAATGTTATAAAGTACAGTAAAATATATAGATGATCTATACCCACATACATTTGTGGACCACAATTTGTGGTACTTATCATCATCATTACCAATCGATGGTAATAATTTCATGCTATTCGGCTCGGTATCGTTTTATTATTGTCATTCTGATCTACCAATAATATATAATATAATATATATATTCTTAGTAATAATCACCTATTATTATTACTGCCTATTACATATTACTACTGATTTCATGTGTCTGTTATTACAACAAATACAACAAATTATGAACTAGATCTTACGGTTCGGCTGAAAATGTGTATGATGAATAGGTATTAATAGTTAAAGCGGAGTCTAAATGATATCAAACGTTTGATAATCAATGTAACTGATATATGTTCTCCTACTGTGGTTAATTATTATTATACATTTAATTAAAACGCGTAAATTAACTATGTACGTGTCAACTCTAGCATCTCAACTAACTTTTACGTATGTACTTATTTTCCACTTCTTTATTTCCAATGTAATTAATTTAAAATGTTCACTTTTCTGCAGAGGTGACCTACTCTTTCGTAGTTTTAATATAAACCGTAAGAAATTAAGTTTATACACATTAACGATAAAGTTTTTAAGAAAATTACCTGTAACTTTGTTTATTATGCTAGATATAACCTACCTCTATATCTTGTCTTTAAACACGAAAATTATAGTCTTGTATAATCAATGAGTTACAATAATTATGTACCTTGATGTACATTAAACATTTTGACATTTTTCGGCAAATGATGCTCAACTACATAATATATGTAAGATTCTCACAGTAGTAGAATCATAATAACGGTGGGATCAAACTATTAGGGTAGGAGTTATGAGTGAAATTGTATGAACGAATTGTAACGTCGTATTCAGCCTTCCTTTTGCTGTCATCAGCGGAACCATTTCATACCTGATTAGTTACAATACAATAATTATTGATCTTTGCGTCAATGTAGGTACTTTTTCTGTAAGTGGTGTTGAAGGAAAGGCAAATTGAAAGTGAGTACCTACTTTTGCGCTAAGCCAAGTGTGCCGTGCGCCATTTAGTTCTCGGGGTTTAAAGTATAAAAAATTGAAACAATTAATATTGAAAGGTTTATAGTTTCTTGTATTCACAACCAAGAAGTTGATATCACATATCCCAATCACAGGTAGTAACAACAATTGAAGAAAATCATATTCATTTTTCAAGTAAACAATGCAATTTTTACTATTTATTATGTAAGGAAGCTGCGGCTAGGAGCTCATATAATACGTATGACGTAGTCATTTTACGGGACACCGACGAGACACATTCACATTGACTGTTTCTTGTTCTCGTGCGCAGGCTTTTGCCATTTTATTGATAAAGTAGTTTTGATACTGCTCAAATTATAATTTGAAGCCAATAAATACCAAGCTCTGGAAAGTATGCTGGTGTACAAATACAAAATTAGTGGATGTCTTATTTACGGTTTTGCAGAGTTACTTCGATTTATTGCTATCCTTTTTCATCAGAGATTCTTCAACGCTACTTTTAAACGCAACTGTGGCTGGCTTCATTGTTTTCTCCCAAATGCGTGTAGGTGCTCCATTATCAACAATAGGATTTCAGGTATTTATTGATGTATAACTCTTTCGGCATAGCCTTCGCCAATAATGATAACTTTAGCAATGCAATGATTGAAAGTGGTAGTAAATTATTATCCGTCTTTAAAAAATATACATATCTGTTGCGGCTCAGCTCAAACACTGGTGTTTAACACGAATAATTTATGAAGTATGAATCGAATAATGAGATTCCAGATAGTATAGCAATATAGCTAATTACATTGTAATTAGTCTTTAAAAATGCAATAATGCGTGGAGATTAGTACTAGATAGGTACAATTTGTATAATTTGCAATGCAATATCATACTACTAGATTATAATATTATTGTACAGGGATAGGTGTACTGTATTTAAAGTTCCGACGTTTCAAATTCAAGTAAGGATTCTAAACAAAGTCAATACATTGCTGCAAGTGCCTGCGAAGGGTATCGCGTTGAAAATTTTCCGAAAAATCGAAAGAAAATTTCTAAAGAAAATTAGTCATTGCGTATTTAAGTCATTACGCGGGATCTTTAATTTTATAACAGCAATCGTTACGAAAAAATATAAAGCAGGTGGCAGATTCAATGATGAATAGCTGCGGTAGTATATATTAATTTGTAAATAGTGTACACATATTTTAAACTGCACACATGTGCAATTCAATAAAAGTTCCAAATATATTATTGGAGTACATGAAATGAAGGACCAACTTACTCAGTTTTTCTTTCACCAGTCCCTTTGCCAGGTTTGAGGCTTGTTGTTCGTGTGTGGAGTGTGGAGTAATGTGTCAGTAAGGACTATAGAATGGGAAATGATTCAGCAAATAAAAAATGGCTGAACCTTGGAATAGCACAGTGTAGGATTCCAAATGTATCTCGATCTTGTTCAAAGTTTCGCTAAATGTTTGCATACTTTGTATAATCATAATATTATAATAGTAATAGTAATCATAATATATTGCAATTTAAAGAAAATACAATGATAACAAGTCATTTTAAGTCTGTAGTATAAATATGCTACGTGGTAAAAAAGAAGAGGCCTTTCATTTTTAAATGGAAGTGAAATCATTTTTGTAAATATACCTAACCTAAAACTAGTGAAATAAGTGAATTTTAAAATGTTGATATATTTTTGGTAGAATAAATTATCAAAAGTCAATAAAAAAGATTTAAAATGAAGAAATACGGAGATAACGAGGAAGGGTTTGTTGATGAAACGTGTGGTCGTACGTAACGAATGCTACATGAAATAAAGTACCAAATTAAATGCTACGTTTTTATAAAGATGGTAGAGTAGTCTTAAAAATAACAGTGTAACAAAGTAGCACCCGATGATGATTGTTTACATCTTAGGAAAGAGGACTATGGTTTATGTCTACATATTATACACCTAATTACGTTCGCTTTAATTTTTTTCCTTTTCGTAATTATTGTAGCTGATTCTTACTGATCATAGTAATTGTAAGTAGGATAATATATATGCACGTGTTTTACATTAAAAAAAAATCAAAACTTAGTTAATTTTCCCTTAAAATAGCATAAGATCATAACTATTTTGAGTTTCATTTTGTAGTAGCGACTTCAAATATTAAATTTCAAGTCTTTGGTTAAATTTATTGTAATCACAATCACACGCCGGTTTAATATCTTATAATCTTTTAAAGCTCCCTTGTATAATATCCGAATTACTAGAGGTGGCTTTGATGAAAGCGCGTAGTATAATAACATTGTTTTGCTAATGTGCAATTGCGCAATTACCATTTAGAAGATGCTTGTGTATGAATGGATTTGTGTTCTTGTTTCAATAATCTGTGAATACTAACTTTTCTTATAAATGCCAAATCAGTTACTAATTTTCTAATGAGCTATAAAATAACTATCGACTGCCGGTTGATTATTTACTAGCTGAAAAATGAAATAGTTACGTATGTGAAAGGAGTCAATGGTGTCAATCTTCTAGTTATTCTTTCTTTATTATTAACGTGAACTAATTTTATTTGCAAATTAACCCGTGTAAAGTAGGGCATATTTTGGCGTGTAGACTAAATATTGTAATAGGATAAAAATTGAGCAAAAGGTTTGTGTAGATGTATATCAAAATCCGTATATAGATAGTTTTTTTTAAAAAATAGCATGTAACAAGTTGAGTAGGAATAATATTAATGTTATTGATTTTCAGTCATAACATTTATTCTAAACACTCAAACTTTATCTGCTGTCACTGTCAATAAGGTGCTAAAAATCAACAATCATATGTCATGCGTTCTGTGTGAATATGAACAATTGCTAATAATATGTAATTTGTTGGTGTAAATAAATGAACCAAACTCGTTGTTTCAAGAAAAACCCTTTACAGTTTATTTATTACTATTATTGATATATTGATAAAATTATCAAAAATTGACATTTTTCTACTTTTCGGGTAGCTTTGTATGCATCTTTTTGTGCCATTTGGTCATGCATGGGTCTTCTCATTGTTGAATTCATTGTTTACATTTTGGAGATGATGATGCATACGTTGTATCCCTAAATTGTGTGCATGTTCTT
>JAHZNB010001234.1:0-23061 GCA_027744295.1 Callyntrura guangdongensis
TACAAAGACTTGATAGGAGATAAATCTTCATTTAGAAAAGTCTGTGATCCTAATCGAGATGCCAAAGAGGTTAGACTATTACAATATCACGATAAACAGTCTAACAGTATTTTGATGCATGTTTTTTTTATCAAGCTTAACGTAATAAATTGTATTTCCAGATTTATGATAATATGGCAAAAAGATATGAAGTTCTGGAGAAATCTATTGTGCAAGGGTAAATGCCAATCTGAATACCAAGAATCTTAAACTATTTTACACAGAGACTAACTTTGTATCTTATCAATCATATCAGTCATAAAGGTGCTACCGGACAATTGATCAGACACATGTCATTTTCTTTAGACAACTGAAACTGTACATACTTTGTTGTTATTTACTTGAAAATTTTTATTCATTCGTTTATGCATAATATCTCAGATGGTGTTGACACGAGTGCAATCAGCACATTGGTTTGCTGCAGGAGTAGATAGCGTCATAGAACCCATTCTTTTCCCTCGTCCATAATCCCCTAAACACGAACATTGATGTTGATAAATTGGCGTATGAATCCTTTCCGGGAAGGTTCTTCCACAGCAGCCACCTATTCTGGAAGGATAGACACTTGTCCTTGGGACCGTATCGCAGCGATTACTGTGCTGGTGATGACTCTCTTGAAATGCTTGGTATACTAACCGCCGTCTATTAGCAATTCTGGCGTAAACGCGACAGCAACAAGTGAGAATGACGGTAAAGGCAATAATCAAAAGAAAGGAGAGCATTAAGTATTTTAACGAGTTTGATATCCGTTCGTCAATGTTTTCAGCACGACCACCCTGCCTTGGAATGGTTTTTAAAGAACCATGATGTTCACTAACGGGTATATTGTCACAGCCTAGTTTTCTCATAGACACTATGTCTCCTGAAAGCCTATAAATTTCGCAAGCTGCAAGGTGGGCATCTTCCTCAGCCGATGGGTGTACGGGGCTGGGTGATGTTTCGTTACGGGGATTCTCCATAGTTCTGAGAAAATCTTTTAAGGAACTGAAACAAGACGTGGCCCAATAAAACCGTTATAAAAGTTTAAAATGTTTACGTTGAGATTGACAGCTTTTAACTCGGGGTTAACACCATGATAATGTAAATAGTCTCCGCATTGTGTACCCTAAATCCAATAAATAATATTCACATTTTTCGGACATTTGGTTTTGTCACATATTACATAAAAAAGACGCCTGTTACTGAATACATTGAATAGGACTATAGTAGCAAAGCTGTGTTTCACTCATTTCACTTACCTCTGCGATATCAGCACCATCTAAAAATATGCGCAACGTAGTCCCGACAACATTGACCATTGGATGGTTCAAGACATCGTTGAAAACAAGGCTAGCGCCAACACCCTCTAATTTTCAACGAATTGAGCCTAAAATAGAGAAAATTGCAACTTCCCAAAAAAACGTCTGCATTCTTATTATTACCTACCTACAAACTGATGTGTAGTACAAGATATTCAATAAAAACTTCGAATTCGGACAAGATTCAGACACCATATCCTATACATATTATATCATCATAATATCTTTAAAAAATCAACTTTTGGAAGCTTTTGAAGATGCTCTTGATGTCATTTTACGGTATTTCCTATTGTACCTTACAAAAGTTTGTTGTATAAGTAATGCACATTCTGTAACAAAGTTACGCTTTCCATGTCGTATAATACAAGTGTAAAACCATAATCCAATGTGTAGTATAAGATCCATTCATTTAATAACATTCGGAAATATAGTATAGAGACTAAAAATAACTCAACATTATTTTTCCCTATAATAGAAGACAAAAGAGACTGGTCGTGATTCAAAAGAGTAATTTTCCGTGAAGTACCCCTAGCATACTTCCAAAATTGCGTAATACGTGACTCAAAACTACTTCCAAAAGTTCCCATATCTATATACATTGCTGCCTTGCTGCTTACCTATTGATTTTAAAATTTAAACCGACATCGACAATAAATGTATTAAGTCAACTATGCATACTACAAATATACATACCGCCGTATTTCTCTTTCTCTTGTGTTATGTAATGTTTAAAAGCACAGCATAACATCAGTCAGTTTATCAGCACTGCATGCGAGAGATTGATAACATTATTTTGTGTAAGTAGCTTTCTATTAAGCCTGGACAGATGTGGTATTGACATACTTTGACTTCCACATATAGTGACAAAATGTTAAGATTTATTCACAGGGGAGTTGGTAGCATTACGTATGCTTTCATTTCCTGCGTGAATAACACCAACGATTAATGAAGTCACATAGTCTCGTCTTAAAGCAAACACACAAAAATAAGATGTAAATACAGTACTCTAATTTGATTGCATAAACACATATTGGTGTACTCGTATTAAAGATAAATTATGATAACACATACCAGCTACAACATAATAATGAGTCATGCACATTTATATGATAAAATGGCATTCTTAGCAATGTTTAAGAAAAAACTGAAATATGGGTGCACCACTTATTTATGAGGCAACGAATAAGCCGGTAGCCACAAACAAATTGAATGCTGATAAAACAGCCACATATATATACCCATTTATATTCCATAAAAGAAAATATACGTTACTCTCGCATATTTTGTTTAGTTTTCTACTTGCTTGAAACGTTAAGAAAAAAATCCAAACCGCTTTGAGTTCAACTCATTTTAAAATTTTAAAAAGGGTTTAAAAAAACGTGCTACTGTTACTAATTACCGATATCAACTTGATAATTGATAGCATTGACAGTGACTGTCGCAGTTTAGGAAATGGTAAAATGTCTAGTGTAAATAATGGTAATGGCGACACCGCCATAAACATTGAAAATATTGAAATGGAAAATTTGAGTGGCCAATCGTTTCGAGAACTAAAAGTTCTCCTGAGTAAAACTAAGGCAGAATATAATGACACTTCGACACACTTTCAGAATATTCTTAATCTGTTAGAAAGAGGAGGAAAGAAGCTTTGTGAGTTAGATCGCAACGGAGAAAATATCTTCCACTGCATTGCACTTCATCGTAAGTTCATGTAGTGAATATATAATTTACACCAGTGTTGTTTGTGGAAGAAAAAATCTAACAGATAAGCACACTTTAATGTAAAATGTAAATTATACCGGGGTAAAAAATACATTTTTCGAATTTTTATACAGCGGAAAGAGATCCCAACATTTTGACGTTGTTTGGACTTTGCAATGATGAGAAAACCGAAGGCTTGTACAAATACCTGTCACAACATAAAATTATAGAGTTACTGAACATGCCTTGGGGGGCAAAGAAAAGCTGTCCCATTCACCTTGCAATTACAAACGGATTTGTCCCGTTTGTTGTGGAAATGCTGAAAATTTGTCCTATCTATTATTCTAATCTATTATTAGCACAGGACGTGGACTTGAACACACCATTGCATATAGCAGCTCAAAGCAGTATGTTTCATGCAAAAAATTTACATTTAATATCAATCGAATAATAATTTTTATTGATAAAACAAAGCCAAAAGTGCATGTGTAATTATAATTGGCGTTAAATGTTTTTAAAAGCTATGCCAAAATCTCTGGAAATCATGGAATTACTTTTCAAGGTCATGGAGGAAAACCAACTTATTGAACAGGTTCTCATGTATAAAAGAAATGCGGAGGAAAAGACTCCTATTCACTTGCTGTGCACCAAAGTTCCTAAAAACAAAGATGCCAAAGTCACGGCCAAATTGCTGTTGATGCTTGACCATAAATGCAGTAACGACATTTTAAAGAGTGTGGATAACTCTGGTAAAAATCCACTACATCTCCTGTGTAGTTGGAATCAACAATATAAAGGTAATCTTAATAATTTTTGTAAAATAGAACATTGAAACGTATTAAATATTAAAACACATTATCGCCAGATATTGCATCTTCGACACTATATTCCGTATACACGTACAAAAGCTATATGGAAGAGACTTTTTGTTACTGTATTGCAGACTCAGAAATTGACAGAATGAAGAATGCCTGTGACCTCTTGCGAGTTCTTGTTAAAAATATTGAAATAGTTAATCAGCCAACTAGCGATAAATGCAAGCAAACACCCCTGCACTTACTAGCGTTGTCAGAGTCTCCAAAACTAATGAGAATTTTAGTTGGTCAAACTGCGACTGATGTGATGATCAAAGATGCCAACGGATTAATGGCAATTCATTATGTTGCGATACGTGGTAATCGAAAACAGTAATATTTAGCATTCATTCCACACTCTACAAAGCTATTGAAAACCTTTTTCCTGCTCGTAAAGAAAACATGGGAATTTTCTGGCTGCAACGAGGAATTCATTTGATTAAAAAATATTTTCAGCACTAGGTACCAAAAGCCAACAATGTGTAAAAATACTAGCGGATTGGGATGTAATGCAAAATAACATGGCTTCAAGTAGCCGCAAAAATGATCTCTTCAGGGATTATCTGTTATGGGAAACATACAAACATGGTGATGGCAATAGTAATAGTGTAAAAACAGAATGGACAGCCTTCACTGCAGCGTGCAAGTCCAAATCCACCAAAACCGTTGAGTTCATTTTAAGGAATGTCTATAAAGCCAAACCCGATTTTGGAGTCTGGTAAAAAAATTGCTCAAGCTGATGATCTATCAACTTTATATATTCTATTGAACTTTTTGCTTATTTTTGGCTGGCTATCTTTTTTTTAGGTTTATGAGTAAGGACACTGACAAAGAGGACGTTTTTAGTTTGAAGCAAGTCTTTAAAAATACGCCTGCAGCTTTGGAATTTTTGTTTGATGAATCCATTCATCTGGACATGGAGAATAGCAACGAAACAAGGGTCGAGTTTGTCACTAATATAAGGTTAAGCAAACGAGCGCCTAAGAGAAAACGACATACATAAAATGGCATGAAAAATTAGTTGAGTTTATAATAAAAAAGGAATGACATGTGTTCTAGTGTTGTAACAGCACTTCGTCGACCAATACAAGAAGAAACGGCAATTTCAGAGATGAAGTACCTCGACTATGCTAGTAACTGGCCAGAAGCGATACAAGAGAAAATTTTGCTTCATCCTTTGACACAGTGTACACTTGATGCCATGTGGGAGACAATGCTGTGTTATAAAATTCTTTGGTTTATTTTTAACGTACGAGTTATGAGCATCAATTTTTTTTACAGTAACGTATTATACGGGTAAATAGCTTTTAACCTCTGACTCCTTTTAAACGTAGGTTATTTGGCTGGCTGCATACTGGACTCTGGTCCCTTTAGATTACTCGACTACAGAGGGAAAATACGAACAGCAGGACGTTATCGCTGCTTGGATGTTGGGAGCACTGATAATACTTCACTTAATAGACGAAGTGCTTTCCGCAAGAACCTGTCTAAATCGTCTTGCTGGGCCAGAAATTAGTACCAAGATGATTTGGATTCAAACTATTTTAACGCTAGTCAGCATTTATGGACCGTGTCTAGGATCGGTGGGACTCATTACGACAAGCCCTCCAAGTTATATAGAAAAGTACTGCGCTTCGGTAAAATACCTGCTAATTTGTATGACGTATAGAATAAAACCTGCATACAAACGTGACGCTCATAAAAAATACACAAAAATATAATTCTTTTAGGGCGGAGTTCTCATTTCTTCCATCCTGTTTTGGAGAAACATAGCTATAATCTACTTACCACTAGGTATCTATGTGGAGTACCTTATTCAGGTATAGCTTTAAAAAATTCTCACTCATTACCACTGTATTATTCGACTTTCTCTTTTAAATAATTTCTTAAATAAAAAATTACTTTTTAATACGGTAGACACTGAAGAAGATCTTGCTGGCCATCATCTGCATCGTGGTAGTAATTATAGGATTTCAAAAATCTTTCTGTCAAATTTTACCAGAGGTAAATGATAACAAATAATGTAATAATTCTTAACTGATTTAATTCCAAAATTATCTCTACAACGAGTGTTCCCTTTTGGCACAGGAGTTTCCTTCCGTGATGTGGGCCTTTGCCAAAACTTTAGTCATGATGACAGGTGAGTTTGACTTTGGGGATTTGTACAAAAAAGACGGCGAGGAAAACCTAACAAACGGCACTACTTCGGCTGGTGGCCAAGGTTCTGGAGGAAATGGAGGATCGGACTGGAGCGGATCTATCAATCTTTTGATATTCATTCTTTTTCTGATCATATTGCCAATAACATTCTACAATATGATCACTGGAGTTGTTGTTGAAAAAATAGTGGTACGTTGAATTGCCGTGCAAGTTATTTCTGTTTTAAGTTTTTTATGCAACATTTTTACATTTATGGTTATATGTTTTGAACCTTGAACAGAATATGGAGCACAAATTGGAAATGTATCGGACACGCAACCAGGTTCGCCTTATAAACTACTTGCAACGATCGATTGTATCCAAACTGGATTGTATTGGACCTTTTTTCCAATGCTTGCAACCGTGCTTCCTTTCATACAGGTAAAGTGCCTATGCAAGTAATACCGTTACTTTAAAAAATCCTCCAATGTAATTCTTAAATATGTTTGCTGGCAATTTGATTACACAGGAAGACTGAAACTGGAGAAGTGATTTTACGAAATGAAGTGAGATGGTACATAGATAAGGATGTAGAGCCCAATTTCTGGTCCTATTTACGCCACAATTTTGGGAAGCTTTGTAGTTTTGGTGGGAAAGCTGATGGTAACAACAGTTCTTGTGGTAATTTCCTATCCAAGAGAGTCAGAAACCATTTCTTTCAAAAATACGAACGAGAAGCCGCGGCAATTCAACTAAGTGATCATGATGATGATATTTATGCATAAGCTCAATGGACAACTACTTAAGTTGATTTGGATAAAATTATATTGACTTTAATGTAATTTTTTATTGACTAATAATTCGTTTTGTCATTTGTTTATCTTTGAAATAAACTACACAGAACAAATTAATCAGTAGGCAGGTTCAGCAAATTCAACCATATACGCTGAGGCTAGCTTCACGAATTCCCTGACTTGAGTAAAACCCACGCGTTGTACGTCGTCGTATCCGGTGTGCATTAAAGGCTGTAATTAACAATGCAAACCGAAATTATTACAATGGTCATATCGTCATTAACATAAATATCGTGATATTGAAAAACACCATAATAACTTACGTGGAGAGTGACCTCTGCAGGCATTGCTGATGGGTAGCCATAATTAGTCCAAGAGGCATGATCTGAGCACCCTGTAAACAAGAATAAAATTTTATTTTTCAACTAAATATTGAGTAAAGTTATATAGAATGATTCCATTTTCATGCCACCTACCATATCCACATTTATCGTCCCGTCGTCCATAGACTAAATATTCATCAACCAAAATACGTGTGAACTGAGTAAGGGTAGGGTTGGCATTGTCCGTGTAAATTCCAATTTCATCATATCGTGGATCATGATATCCCGGAACGTCGAAATTGATCATTCCAACAACATTGACGTCTGTTTTCTTGTAGTGTTGTGCAACTGCAGCACTACCACGCAATCCTACCTCTTCTGCAGCATACCAATGAAATTCTACCGTACGCTTAGGGGCAAACTTGCTGTCTACAAGTACGCGAAGCGCTTCTAAAACGACTGCAGATCCACTGGCATTATCATCAGCTCCGGGAGCCTTGAATCCACTGCTCATCATATTTATAGAATCCTGTAATAATACATGTACACATTGTAGCAAGCAATAGCAATGCACCACTTGTAATTTTTATGCACCATAAGTTTACCACACAGAGCAATAAGTCAAATGCGATACCTGGTGAGCACCAAGGACGACAACTTGAGATTTGAGATCAGGATCAGTTCCTACAATCCTTGTAATAATACTATTCTGAGGCCATGGGTGCTTGAACTCCTCCACCGCCACGGTTCCATCGTAATTACTTAAGGTAGCGTGAATTTGTCCCAACAACCATTTTTGGGAGTCGGTCCCAGTTTTTGCTTTATAGTACCGGTTATGAAATCCACTGAATTGTTTAACAAAATTTTCAATACGGGGCCCATTAATGTTCTCCAAAACAGCCCTAGTTTCTACGGGGTATCGAATTTCCTCAGGGATTGCTGTCGATTAACAAAAGTCAAAAGTTTTTTTTAATTGACTAGCAACTTGTGTCAAAAGCTGACGAGACATTTTTGGTTATCTTCACTAAAAGTTATTTTATTTTATACCTGTAGTGTTAATATCTTCAGGTGTCAACCTATGAGGCATGTCAGTGTGGTCCGTGATGTCAATGAAAGTTACCTGCTTGCGAATTAATGCCCACACCTGTTCGTTATCTAGCCATTTTGCGTCTTCTTCTGCACTTGTTTTAATAAGGCGCTTCTCCGATTCCAGTGGAACACTGGATACAAGGATTGCCCCCAAAGAGGCAACCAAAACTATTTGCAATCCTGTCATTCTTCAAACTTGATAACTATGACACGGTGTAAATTCTACTGATGAATCCACAGTCCTGAATCAGACCTTATATATGAGACAACGTATAAACGTTTATATTTATTCAACATTTGATATTGGATAATACTTCGTATTAAAAGTACCCATATCAAAGCCGACACCGACCGGAGCTCATGTTTATGCAATAAAGTGGCGTCTACTCTAACTTACATGAATTAAGTCACTACAAATACCGATTCGTCGGAAATTTTGTTTTGTTTAACTTTTCTCATATGCACTATGCACTCTCTTTAATAATAAAATCGATATTTTATCCCCACCAGATTCCGACATAAAAGTCAGTATTTACGTTTCATTTGACATTGTATTAATATTGTTTTATTATGCCCCGCATGGTAATCCATGTCGCACTTCTTTTTTCAAAGGAAGTTGTAGTAACTCAACGGATAAAATAGTGACTGTAGAGCATGATCTGGGTTAGCCAAAAGAGACAAATATTTTATAGGTGGTGGAAGTCAATGGCAAGGATTCCTAATTTATGACGCCATGACATAACTACACCTTTACCATATGCATATATATACAACAGATGTATCGTTGTCGTCATTTGAATCATGGTTGGTGGTATCACTAGGTATGGTACTACTGGTACCGTCACAGTTATTGACTTGTTATTGTTAGAAAATTTTCAAAGATCATTAAATAAAAACATGTGCATTAAAAGTAAGTTTGCTCTTGTTATCAAGCTACAAACAAGTGCAAGGCGGCATGCGTGCTGTATACTTGTTTACCAACGAATGATTAGTCTATTTTTATTATGGTATAACAAATCGACACAAAAATACAATCAGATTCATGGAAATAATCCTTATATGAAAGTCAGTCATTGATTTAATTATCATAATTAGTTACTGCTTGGCTCTGCAATCTCAACAGCGAAACCGATGGCCAACTTGATAAACTGAAGAACTTGTGGTACTCCAAGGTTTGCAAAGTTGTCTTGTTCACTGTGCATTTGGGGCTGTTGGAGCAAAGTGATCACATTATTAGATTATTAATACAATGGATGTTATTGTTTGAGATATATTTTAAGATATACTAGAAAGATAAAATTTTGCTGATGAAAATAATTATTGGATAAGCTAAACTTACGTGAAACCGTACTTCTGCTGGGAATGCAGCAGGGAATCCCAATTCATTGAAGGAGGCGTGATCGGAACAACCTGTCCAGGACAAATAAAACGAGAATTTGAGATACAATTTTTTATATAGCAAATGTGAAAGAAATGAGAAAATTATGTTTATCTTTCTACCGTATCCACATCGAACGTCTTGTCGGCCGTATTCAAGGTATCCATCGACAAGAACTCGCAAAAATTGAGTAAGCTGGGTGTTCACGTTGTCAGTGTAGATACCAACATTGTTGATTCCAGGGGCCTGATATCCATCAACATCAAAGTTAACCATTGCTACAACGTTGACCCTATTGGCAGAGTAACTTTGAGCAATAGCTCCGCTTCCCCTCAAACCCACTTCTTCAGCTGCGTACCAGTGAAACTCGATCGACCTCTTGGGTATAACTCGGTTTGCAACAAGCACACGAAGAGTTTCCAACACGGTAACGGAACCGCTGGCGTTGTCGTCAGCTCCTAAAAACGGTAGCCAAAAATACATTAGTTTCCATTTACGCTTCATACTGACGCTTCACGTTGTCATCGTTACAGAGTTTATCTTACCAGGTGCTCTTTGCGCAGTTCCTCTCAAGTTGACACTGTCTTGATGAGCTCCCAAAATCACTACCTCGGATTTCAAGGTAGGGTCTGAACCTTCAATCCTGGCAACTACACTGTTTTGAAGCCAACCATGGTCCACTTCTTTTACCGAAGAGCTTCCTGCATATCCCTGAAGACTAGCTTGTACTTCCGAAAGAAGCCACTTTTGGGATTGCTCACCGGTTGTAGATTGGTAATATCGTGTGTGGAACTCGCTGAACGCTTGAACAAATTTTTCAACACGATCCCTGTTGATGGTGGGAAGGAGTGGATTCACGACGGACTGAAATTTCAGTGCGGTTGGGATAGCTGGTGAAAGTAGATTAGGAATAAATACATTAGTCTAAATATATGTAATACATGATAAATATCTAGTTTTATTTTAGTATAGTTGTTGTATTCATACCGTTGATATGTTTACTGTTGGAGTTCTTGACTGGGTAGCTGGGATAGTCTGTGATATCAATAAAAGTTTCATGGTTTTCAATCAACTTCCAAATTTCCGATTCCGTCAACCAAACTCCTGGGTCGTTTTCTGCCCTCTTGATTAATCGCTTCTCACTTTTTTCCACAGGAGTGGCAATAACTGCCGAAACTCCCAAAGAAACCAGTAAAATTGCATTAAAAACCTTCATAATGATAATGATAGAAAATATTTAGTCAAAATATTTCATCACTGTCTATTCATGCAATGAGTGAAACACAGATATAAACCAAGAGCTTTTATATTTTTCAGTTCAAGTGTTTCATTTCATAACAGTCATAATTGTTTGTATATTTCTCTCATAACTTTTTCCTACTTTGCTGGACAATCAACTGGAGGTCAGTGTCGTGCGTTGTAGTATTGCCGTTTTCATAATACGCCCCGCGTTGTTCAGTCCAGTTGTAGTTAACATGATACCGATTTAGTGTTACCCAACGTGAAGTATCAATTACTGGGGGAATTTTATGATGACGATTACACGATTTTGACAAATAAACTCTGGAATAGTGACAAAAAAATTTAAGTGTTTCATGCAATCAAGTGTTTGAATTATCCGGTCCCTGTTCAGTGAATATAAATATCATGAAAGAGTCTCGTAAAATCCACTTCAAGTTTAACTTATCTACCTAACTTGTAATTAGTTATTAGTTGCTTTGTTATGCAAACATATTTTGTGATTTCATTTCGGATCGATTGACGCAAGTAAATTCACACATATAGCTATTGTATGTCAGTTCAGTATTCGGACAGGAGTTGTCGTTGTGACACCACTCACAGGGGTCACACCACCATTACCACTGTCATGAATGAATGAATGAGATGGATGGATTATGGATGAATATAATGCAATAGTCAATATTTGACAAAGCATACATACTTGGACAATATATGTACGTGTCTCTTTCCTCCCAAAGATAGCCCTTGTAATTATTGGCTTGATTGTTTGTGAGTACATTTTTGCTTAGTGTTGCACGTGCTGCGCCGCGAGTAAGTTCACGGTTAACAAAAAGATAAACATATTTCCAGACTGCTTATCAATGACAGCATTTGGCGAAACAATGTCGTTGTGACACCACTCACAGGGGTCACACCACCATTACCACTGTCATGAATGAATGAATGAGATGGATGGATTATGGATGAATATAATGGCCAATAGTCAATATTTGACAAAACATACATACTTGGACAATATATGTATGTGTCTCTTTCCTCCCAAAGATAGCCCTTGTTATTATTGGCTTGATTGTGTGTGAGTACAATTTTGCTTAGTGTTGCACGTGCTGCGCCGCGAGTAAGTTCACGGTTAACAAAAAGATAAACATATTTCCAGACTGCTTATCAATGACAGCATTTGGCGAAACAATGGCGGGATTTCAATGAAGAATACACAACATTAGGAGTAGAAATGCGGGTGATCAATGTGAACGTACGCACATTATTTCCCATTCGCGAAAAATTACTTCCAGATTTTTATTTGAACCACAAAAAATTTTGCGGATTAGGCACCATGCGTTTAAGCCAATTTGTTTTAAAATAGTTTTAAAAAAACCGTTAAAAGTAACCAGTATGCATTGTGATGAGTAAAAGAATAAATACGCTTTTTTATTTAAAAGATTACATAATATTATGTGCTTCATATTTTCAAGACAGGGTTTTAGCTACCAAATGAAGAATACACAACATTAGGAGCAGAAATGCGGATGATCAATGTGAACGTACCCATTCGCGAAAAATTACTTCCAGATTTTTATTTGAACCACAAAAAATTTTGCGGATTAGGCACCATGCGTTTAAGCCAATTTGTTTTAAAAAAATTTAAAAAACCGTTAAAAGTAACCAGTACGCATTGTGATGAGTAAAAGAATAAATACGCTTTTTTATTTAAAAGATTACATAATATTATGTGCTTCATATTTTCAAGACCGGGTTTTAGCTACCCTTAAGGATTAGCTTAATATTAAACGAAAAATTTCTTCTGGCACTATCATCTTGTTTTATTGTGTGGATGGACTAACGCTGGCGGGTTCGGCTAATTCTACCAACCATCCAATGGCAATTTTTGCAAACTCTCGAACTTGCACAAAGCTTACTGTATCAATTGTATCGATTTATAGTATGCATTTGTCCCTGAAAATTTGAATATTTATTTTAAGTCACGACCAAAAAGGGCATCTGCTGGTAAAAAAAATTTTGAGCATAAATTATCTGATCTTACATTTCTCACAGCTTGAGTTGGTCTTGCTGCCGGATAACCGTGTTCAGTCCAAGCAGCATGGTCAGAACAAGCGTAACCGCAATCTATTTTCACAACCGTTATGACCAATTGTTATACGCCACATATAACCTCAGAATTTTAATAAAGAATAGAATTTGTTTTCAATAACTTTTGTCACCTCTTTCTCTTCGACCAAAATCAAGGTAGCCATCAACTAGTAGACGCAAAAATTGCGTCAAGTCGGTATCAACATAGTCAAGAATTATAGCAACATCGTCATTACCTTCTACGTAATAACCAACCACATCATAATTGATCATTGCAATGACATTAACATCAGCTTCTCTGTATGACTTTGCAATATCTCGAGAACCCAATAAGCCTCTCTCTTCACCAGCGTACCACTGAAACTCAACCGTTCTCTGAGGAATGATTCCGTTGGCCACAACAGCTCGAAGGGCTTCAAGTAAAACAATGCACCCACTTGCATTGTCATCAGCACCTAAACCAACCAAGTCACTTTAGCATGCATTCACTTTTCGTTACTTTCGTCACTTGAAACTTACAATTTGTTTTTTACACTACCTGGAGCTCTCGCCTCGTTCCCTTGCAAATTCAAGGAGTCTTGATGTGCCCCAAGGATGACAACTTCGCTTCGAAGAGTTGGATCTGCACCTTCAATTGTGGCGATGATACTATTTTGGAGAAAATTTGAGTGCTCGAATTCCCGGACAGAGATAACTCCCGGATACCCCTGGGTACTAGCTTGCACTTGGGACAAAAGCCATTGCTCAGAGTCCACTCCGTAGGAAAGGTTTAAGTAGCGGTTATGAAAATCAGAGAACGTCTGGATAAATGACTCGATGCGAGTAAGGCTAATATTCTGGAAAGCTTTTGTAACAACGTCCCTGTATCGGAGGGATGTTGGAATGCCTTCAAAACAGAAATTCCACATTTTTCTCATATAATAGTTTAAACCGCTGTTTTTTACTAATAAAATGGTGATACCTTGAGTACGTTGTGCCGTCTTTGGCTTCCCTGTGTATTCCTTAATATTTGTAACGTCAATGAACCCTTGATCTTTTGCAACCAAAGCCAGTATTTCCGCTTCTGTAAACCATTCTGCAGGATGTGCTTCGCTTGTTTTAATCAGTCGCTTTGTTTCCCTATTTTTATCTAGGGGAATAGCAGAAACCATTAATATGCCGAAAACGGCAACGGAAAGTACCCATAAGGTATTCATGTTGTCCGGAAGTGTTAAAAAATGAATGAATTTTTAAGCTTGACTTGTGCACTCTAAAAAGTCCCTTGTTTTAATGATTGATGAGCACGATCATCTGCACACCAAAACGCTATTTTCCTGCCATTAAACTCTTGTCTTGTGCAGCGCATATTTACCTTCCATTGACCATGGTGTATATACACATGAAACCCTGACACATACGTATCCTTACCCTTACCATAACACAATATTTGTAATGATAACGTAAGATTACGATAACCAATCGGTTTGACAAATTGTTATGAAAGCAACAGTTGTTGAATGGAAAAGCACGCGCGCGAATACGCTGAGTCAAGGCCAATGATCGATTCCTAAAACTCCGACCACTTGGATTGTCAATACGAAAGCCTATTTTCAATTTCGAAATATAAACAAAACTACGCACCAGTAATGGAAACGGTATATCGCTACTGATTTTGTGTACGTGCAAAAAATGCAGAGGTTACTACGTTGATAGGTAAATTCTGTGTAATTCATGTTGGTTTTCTTTGTGTCATTTTAATGTGCAAAATAGGTAGATGTCGTACTGATGTACATGATGATGTGTATTTATTTATTCCTTGAACAACGAATTTTTGTTGGGTTGAAATGGAATGTTGACGATTGGGATTTCCTAACACTTAAATCATTGCACGCTCGGCTACGTAGTCTGTGTATAATATACGTATATACGTGAGCAGAGAAACCAACCAATTCCAAGTGAACTTTGCAGCGTTGTCGTGTTTTATTTTCTGCCAACATATAACGTCAAGCTTGTGTTAAAATAAATTGAAATAAAAATAAACAGCTAGACATACAGTCTTTTCTTCTGGTTTAAAAGCAATTTACAAGGAAAGAGGAAAACAGTCGTAAAGTATTTTGTCCCATGAAATACCCTGTCAACTTCAGCTAGCGACAGATGTGTTTCTTAACCATCCATGAATTTTGTCCGTGCCAGCCAACTACACCGCCAGACTTTTCTAAAGACTACCCGATGACGTTGATGGTAGCAGAACAAGCATGAAGAAACTAGCAAAAAATATGTCAAATTCTAACATATAATTTTTGTACTGATATGTACATACCTATGCAATAGTGCAATGCAGACATGTTACCCGTCGTGTTTAAACAGATCTGGCATGTGCAACGCATAGCGAACAATCAAATTAAATGGAAGTTAGAATTGAAAAACCAAAATTATGGAACATTTATTGACTAAGTATTCAGAGTTGAATGAACACAATAAAGTTAAATGATTTCTTCGTTAACAAGAAAAAGCAGCAACATGATATTTAATAGTTATTATATATCTTTTTCCTCAAATTGTATTTACGTTTAGTAGTATTAGCATAGGTAGTTCAATTTTTTCAATTTTGACATCATTTATCGTCATTATAAACGTATTACTTTTTAGTCCTGAAAACAGTTTTTCTTTTGAATTTTTATTCATGTAGTGTAGCAATGTTGACTGACTTTATATACAACATAACGCCGTATAGAATTTTTCTACATTACATTATATTGATGATACAAATAGATAGCAGTTGGTCGTGGTCGGTTTGCTTATGGGAGCATCAATTGTAGAGTAAAACGAGAAGAATATAACAACCCATATGTAAATGCAACTACTGAAAAAGCATTGAAGATAAAATTTGTAACCCGTCGCTGACCCCAAATCTTCGAACTCATAAGAGCTATTGAGCATATCTATTGATTGCCGAAAACAGAATTTCAAAATTCGTTTGCGTTCAAAAGTTATCGTGTTTACAGACAAACAGACACACAGACAGCCATCAAGACAATCCATTAACTACTGAATACTTTTTCAGTAGTTAATAAAAAATAAACTGTGTACACTTTTCAAAAGACGATTACTGGAAACAAGGTTAAATGCTAACATATACATGTATCCCATTATACGATATCGATATATGCCCAATTTGACAACCAGGACTTAAGACAATAAAAACGTTTTACAAGCTTAATTGCATTGTTTTTCGCTTTTCTATTATCGACTTGGTCTGAGATTCTTATTCGATGCATTACTATCCGTAATAAAATAAAATAATTGTGTAGAAACGGATAAGGTAAACTTCTGTAGTGCAAATCAAATTTGGTTGCATTTCGTCCAAACGAACAGAGAACAGAACAGAGAATGACTACCAGTTGAAACGTTTTCAGCGACCGACCTTAGCTTATTGTCTACCCACATTTCTGTATACGCCAAGGGCAAAACAGTACTACTCTCAATCTAGTAGATTTCAAGGGGTTCTCAGTATGTGTAAATTTCATGTAAAACGCACACTTTGCACGACAAGGACCCTTTTCCATAGCTGTTTCCAATCGAATTCCATCTCCGAAAGGGAACAGAGATGAAAAAGTGCTGTCTTGTTAAAACATCTGCCTATTTCCCCCATCGAAAATTATTCTTTCCTTTGTGTCCCATTTTGCACACGACAACCAATATTTCACCTCTCTCTACATACATGCATAATCTAGGACCAGGAGTATGTATAATTCCAGTCACATACTCATACGCGCTATTAAATAATACATGCTGTGTCCACATTAGCAGTAGTCGTTCATACACGATCTCTAGTACCTACATGAACAATAAACGGATGATTGTATGTGTGTGTGTGTGTGAATGTAAATTTTAGCAGCATTACTTACACTCCTGCCTCCAAAATTGCTGGAATGAAACGGACATACATAACAGCTATTCTTCTTTCCTCCGTTTTCTTCTTCCAAGCAACTGTGGCCCGATCCTCAATTCCCTACAGAACAAGTACACCGTGAAAGCAACACACGACGACGACATGCAGGAAAAAAACCCATTATACATTACATATTTTGATCCTCCAATCATATAATATTTTATATTTGCACACCCTCATGTTATATGCATGTACGGAATTCGCGTCTGGCTGGAAAAGTACGGAATCATTCCCAAAAAGAGAAAAGTCCATATAAGGATTTGTCCGGAAATGATGCCAGCAACCTACTTGTGTGTTGTTCTCTGACAAAATTTTCTTCATTCTCCTATGGATGGATAATCAACGCACCCTTGCTACTGCTGTCTGCTTTGCCTCCTTTTCCCACAGAGAATCTGATCGAAGGAACCTTTCCAGCAAGCATGCTCCGATTCAGGTTGTATAATACGTAATATATTTGTCTTGCAAGGGAACAGCTCTTAAATATTGCTCACGTTTTGTGCCAAGTGGTCGTCGTCGTATAAGTTGTGGTCTCATCTCGTTTTAGTTCCATGTACTTTTCCCAACATGTAGACAATAATGCAATCTCGCCATTATCATCATCATCTAGTACTCCTTGTATAGATGACGACGACAACGACGATGATGATCAGCAGAAACTTTTACTTCATTCTCCGTGGACCGTCTGAGTTGATTCGTCTTTGGATTGCGTGGTATAAGATTGGAAATGGAGGGGTAGCTTGCCTGCCTGGCTTTCACTAAAATACCTACCTATTCACATGAAATGAATGACAACTCTGGAATGAGAATGAGATTCTTCTGATGATGTGGAAAGCTGTTGTTCGTTTTTTTGGCTTGTTGCTTTGTGAAAACTTTCTGTATGAAGACACTAAAATACCTACCTATTCACATGAAATGAATGGCAACTCTGGAATGAGAATGAGATTCTTCTGATGATGTGGAAAGCTGTTGTTCGTTTTTTTGGCTTGTTGCTTTGTGAAAAACTTTCTACCCAAGTATGAAGTAGTTGTGAGCTTGTTAGTATATTATGCCTGACAATTCACGATGCTCTATTTTTTTAACTTTCTGTTGCTGCTGCTTGTATGTATATGTAGCACAGTTGATCCATTTATTAAAGTTTGCTGATGCTGGCTACTGGTGCACACCAACAACCAACTCCTGTCATCAACAGCAATTTTGTAACAATTTCCCTGCTTTCTTTTCCCTAGCAGTGTTAGTGTTGGTTGGTACTTTTTCATGACACGGTAGTAAAAGTGCGTAAGTAGCAAGTACTTGATAGGCTTGGAGGACTTGGAGTGTAGTAGTTAGTTTGGCAAAGCGGATGGAGGAAGAGGAGAGACAAGCTGCTCAAGAACAAAACACACAGAAAAAGGAGAAAATCAGTATCTTCTCATTCCTGTTGCCATTCTCCGCACGGCAGCTTTATTGCGCGTATATATCTTTGTAAATCCTTCTCAATACCAATTTCATTTCAGCACGAGTCGTGAACAGCAGCAAACAGGGAATTTTAAAAGATTTCTGTTAGATATCTGATATACGGCCACATCGGGGCATCACACATCCATCTTTTCTTTCAACTGACTTTCTATTTCCCGAAAACACATAAGATTATTTTTATTTTCCAATATAAGAGACATTTGTTCAGATAACATCTGTAGAGTTGGATTTTTTACATATGTTGAGGAAAACACTACATTATCATTTCGCCTTCTCGTGGTAGAGAGAGAGAGAGGGAGAGAGAGAGAAGCTGTTCACAGAAAGTTTTTCTACCAATCTGTTTTACACCGATGACGAGACGACGACGAGAGTATCAGCAGCAACAGCACGTTCATGCGTACAAGTTTAACAAGCAAATCCTATAGAAGCCCTAGATAGGAAGAAGAAAAAAAGTCGAGAAAATCCTGAAAGTTCGCTTGATTTACTGGGACAAGACAGCTATAGAGCCCATTTCCTTCTTTAATTTCCCCTTCGACTCCCTTTCATCATTTCCGCTTTCATAAAAGCAGCAACAACACAGCAGTAGCAGCAGTGGCAACACTTATCTTTGTGCCTCCCTGTGATCATTAGAAAAAACACTCCACAACGGACTCTTCGCATGTGTGTGTGTGTCTATGCAAAAATTAATTCGCACACGTACATCTTTTATTTTTCTATTTCGGAAGACAAAAAGGCCAATAACACATCCATTTCTTACGAAACCAGCAAACATGTCGGGCGTTGGGCTTTGGGCTGCTTATTGGTGTGTTGAGTAGCGATCATTGTCTTTTTCCTTGTAACGTGCTTTTATGTCTGTGGCTGACGACGAGCTTCACTGATATCTTGAACGTGCTGGGGTCTGTATCTTTGTGTTTTTTATAACGTTCGGGTGTTGTGTGCTAGTGTGATTGTGCAATGTATTTTCTGCGAATGGATATTTGTTGTTGTTTTCCAATGTGTATAAATAGACAGATTATTTTAGTCAGGCCATCGCGTAAAAATAAAGACACGGGACGTTACGATATCAAACAAGTGATACACGAAATTTAATATCATCTTAAAAAACACAACAGCAAAAAAACGACTTTATACCAGTCTAAATCTGTAATGTTTAGTACTACCATTAACAGTTTTATAATGACGCTTCATCATTATAACGACATTTAATATCATCTTAAAAAACACAACAGCAAAAAAACGACTTTATACCAGTCTAAATCTGTAATGTTTAGTACTACCATTAACAGTTTTATAATGACGCTTCATCATTATAAATGAAAAAGGTGTCTTCCTTTTTCTACTTTTTTTCTTGTACATTTTTCATGGAATGACACACGAATATCACTTTGCTTCCCTCGTCTCTGTCTTCTTGCCTGCCTGTACAAAAAAGCGAACAACTCTCATATGCTCCGTTGAAGTTGGTTGCATTTCTTTCACACAAGCTGCCATGCTTGAGAAAAGCATATTACGCTTTTAATTCCCTTGTCGTTTCTCTCTACTCGTACTCACTGTTTGTTGGTGTGACTAATGTGTGCTTCTTGGCGTAGTTAACCCATTGATTCATGGCACGTTCAATTATTTCTCCTCTCAAACTCGTTCAATATAAGCACAGTTTTTGTATTATTTTGTTGGCAACGANTGACTAATGTGTGCTTCTTGGCGTAGTTAACCCATTGATTCATGGCACGTTCAATTATTTCTCCTCTCAAACTCGTTCAATATAAGCACAGTTTTTGTATTATTTTGTTGGCAACGACAGAGCTAGAAAGGCAAGGATGGGGAAAACGAGACGCAAACAAAAATGTGTGCACGACAAAAGTAGTTAGCCGAACAATTGCACATCATCACAAGAAAATTGAAGCACAAGCACGAGTAGTAGTAGCATCAGGATAGTTAGCAGCAGTGGAACATGTTTCGACAAGTTTATTATGGATTCATGTCATATTTTTGTTGGCACGGTTAGCCTATTTACTTGACACCCTGTATGATACTCCATCATCCAGACAAATACGCACACACGATGGATCCACTAGTTTCCCCAGTAAGTGAGAGTAGCAGTGGACTAGTTTACTATCAACAGCAGCACCGTTGTGGTCAGTGTAAACGGCAGTTGCTGCACGTTTTCCCTACAACAACACCATTAGGAGACGAAGGCCCAGTGGTGAGCTGTAGCAACTGTAAAAAAGTATTTTACTGTTCAGCATCCCATAGAAAGGCGCACGCCGCAAAACACATGAAATCGGGATGTTTTCCAGCGGTTATCCAGTCGAGTCCCGAGTGTGGGCGATACTGGGTAGCCTCCAGGGATATTGCAATGGATGAAGTGATATTTACAGAGAAAGCCTTGATTCTCGCTCCAAACGTTCCTTGCGTGTCTCCCTTGTACCCAACGTGTTTGGGATGCGCTCGAGGAACCAACACGGCGTACCGTTGCTCTCGCTGTGGATGGCCTATGTGTAGTAAAAAGTGTGAAAGGATTCCCAACCACAGCATGAATGAGTGTAAAATTTTCCGCAAGAATAGGATCGAGCCTAACTGTCGGCCCCAGTACTACTTTTATATCCAATTTCTGAGGGCATTACTGCTAAAAGAGCGTGATCCCAAGGGATTCGCACAGTTGATGGAGTTGGAAGCTCACGTGGGAGCAAGGAGATTGGTGAAGGAAGAAGTGTTTATGCTCAAGTCATTTTACAATTTTCTGACAGAGGAATGCAATCTAAGTTATGAGTGGGAACTGGTAGATCGTGTTGTCGGTATTAATAGAGTGAATTGCTACAGCGGGGACGGGCTCATCGACGGGAGAAAAAGGTTCAAGATATTTCATTATTAGAATGCGTAGTAGAGAGTAGAAAAATAAACGAGTAATAATATTATGAATGTATTTGGTTGAAATTTAGACGTCGACATGAATTTTTGCTGGAAGAAATTTTTTTTTCTAGTAGAGTTTTTCTCTGTCTACCAGATTTTGCACCGCGGTGTTCACAAACTTGAGCTTGATAAATCACAATTGTCGACCAAATACCAGGACTATTTTAAAGGAAAAAGCGAGGTGGGATTTTACTTATGGAACTTCGTGCATGCGTAGACATCCGACAGGGGGAAGAGATATCACAGCAGTACATTTCCGCGACTAAAGGAACGTTTTTGCGGCAACAGACCCTCTCTGAAGATTGGTTTTTTCAGTGTGTTTGTGAAAGATGTAAAGATCGCACCGAGATGAACACCTATTTTTCCGCTGTCAAGTGTGTCAACTGTACCGATGGTTATCTACTTCCCAGAGATCCGTTGAAGCTTGACTCTCTTTGGGAATGTGTTGTCATCAACATTCGGGGGGAAGACGAGGACTACAGACACGACATAGAAAAGGGTTGTGGGAGTACAAAAAGTAGCGAAAATATTCGATGTTTAGTAGATGATATGGATAGACAAGCTAAACAGGCTGCATACGATCCTAAAACTTTGGAACGACTTTTGGGGGAATTTTCCTCGCATTCCCTTCATCCTAACCATTACCTCGTCGTGAATATTAAATATGGAATAGTGGATGATATTGTTCGGAAAATTAATGGTCCGGACGGCAAATTTTACTGTAGGGTGGAATACGACGAAATTTTAAAAGCAATTAAATATACAAAGGACATTTTGGGCACAACCCGGGTAATTTGCCCGGGAAGGAGTTACTGTGTAGGGATACTCCTCTATTTTCTCGCTTCATGTTTAATGGAACTCCGATCTAGAAGCATTACCTGTAAATTTACCGATGCTCAAATGGAAAATGTTATAAAAGAAGCTTGGACAATATTACACGTGGAGGCGGATGGCACTACGTGCCGAGAAATGACAAGGGTGTTGGAAGAAAAAAGCCTCATAATCAATATGCAAAGCTTGTCTTTCTAAAAAAACGTTGTTGTGTTGATCAATATAATAGCAAACATAGTTCTGTGCATCAGCCACATTCAGGCGATAAAATAGTACAGAAAAATGAGGTCCAATAAAGAATACTCAACGTTGAATTTTGTACGTAATTAAATAATGATGAAGTAACTCCAGACGGATGCTTTAAAACATTGTTCTGTCGTGTTACATAACCACACACACGCAAACACTAAGCGCTTTAGTACGTTACGTTGTGATGCAGTGGTGCTCATTAAATTAAAAACCAGGTATTATGTTCCTTCAAATGAAAATGCTTTTCCATAATAATTCAGAGTAGGAAGAGAATTTAATTAACGGAATCATATGCAAAGTCACATAGTCAAAATGGGTCAATATACTCAATCCTTATCACAGTGATTTGACAACCTTAAGAAACTTTTGCCCGTTTCTCTAGAAAATACCAACAACTGCTGATAATAATATGCTCATCGCCTGGTCATTAATTGTAACATTTAATCCAACACTTCATTACGAAGAGTATAATTGTTCACCAATGTTATATTTTGGGCAGTGAGCCTCCTCCATTCCAGAGTTTGTGAAAACAGACCGTTTATTAGGCAGGATGGCAAGAAAAGTATATGTTGACAGAGAGAGATTCTCTGTTCGTTCAAATTAATGGTGTGTTATCCTTGTTTTGTAGTATTTACAAGACCAGTTTTGGTAGCTGAATAAATAAAAACAGTAGTCATTTACAGTTATCCCCAAGTAACTTGTCCAAACTCCTCATGTGACGTTAGGGAGGCGTCTAGATGACA
>JAHZNB010001235.1:0-16414 GCA_027744295.1 Callyntrura guangdongensis
GATGGGGATCATGATCGCTAGGTTTGTCGTGGTGGTCACCCGCCATATGCTTACCACGATTATCCCGGTTAATCGACTTACGATTACGGTCACTGGAAACTGATTTGCGATGACGATCACTAGAAACGGATTTACGACGGTGGTCGTTAGACACAGACTTGCGGTTGTGTGCTTGAAGAGATTTACGATGTGCGTCATCTTTTGCAGTTTTCTGTCCTTGCTCAAGCGATTTCTTACGTGGATCATTGACGATCGGATCACCTTCAACAATAGATTTGCGAAGTTGCTTAATGACATTTCCTGGCTGTCCAACTCTCTTATGGATAGGATTATCGGGCTGAATCGAATTCCTTTGTTGATTTTTAGTGTTCTCTTTGACATCACGAGTGTCTTCTTCTTTATTTACCTGGTCTATTATTTCATATTTTAAAAAAGTGGATGGATGTGCAGATATCATTACTAAAATGGAATGTCGTTGGCTGATATAGACCTTGCTACAAAATGTATGGAAGTTTAAATTATGTAAAAAAAAATATGCCAAAGCTTGAAGCTTCCGGTGATGGTGCAATTCAACAGCGAAAAAACAATGTAAAATGAAACTTGTTAATTTTGAAATGGATTTGATATGCGCCCAAAAAGTATTCCACCATCTAGGCGGACTGTGTAAAGGGAAATGGGAATAAGGATGAAATTTCTATGGCCACTTTCTCCACATCCCTTGCCAATGTGTAACAAACATTGACGAGAGACTGAAATTACCAGCAGCATGAACTATAGAACCTTTCGTTATTTTTTATTTATTTACCGCGGTGTTAGTACCACTCACACCCTTTGACAGATTACATGGCATTTGCTTTGTCACTCGAAAATTACAGGGAGAGCTCATAAATACCATCCACCTCAAAGGTTAATAAGGTCTGATTCATTACAACATGCAATTCACTCGATGATCAGACAAATGAGTTTGTACCGTGCCAAATAGAGGTCAGGATAAATTGAAATCAAAATCAAAGCTGTAATTTACTCTTATTGCTACATGTAACCATAATACATAATAAAATATCATGCAGCTGTGTGCCTGTCAAGTGCTACGTTTCATGATGGGGCATCCTGAGACACAAAATAGGAAAACCCCTGTCGTGTCATGTTGCTATTGTGTGTGTGTGTGGTTTATACTTTCCTATAATTCCTGTCTCTTCTCTTTCTCTCTACACGCTATTACGACACGTTACGAAAACGAAACCAAGTGTGAGAGTAACACCGTGAGAAAACCAATTTTCTGTCTGGGTGACGGTTTTTTTTGTGTATTTCAAGGAGTAGAGTATTTTTTCGTCCTAAGAATAGACAAGGTGTAGTTGATTTATTGTCCACACTGGAAAGCTGTGTAATAGATTTTTCGGGTGTTATGAATGAGTGTAATTTTTCTGTTTATGTTATCCTGTATTTATTTATTTACGTGTTTATCCCTTGCACATCATATGTAATACACACAATAGACATCATTCAAATATATAAGGTCATACGTCTAGAGAAAATTGAATTCTTGGCTATTTTTACACCCTTCTAAAAATATCCCTTGTTGTGGGCATCATCGACAACAACGTATTGATTCCATACTGCTTTTAAGATAAATTGCAGGACATTTATAGAAATGCCGTATGCCCCACCTTGTAAATAGAGAGGAGAATTCATTCACCGTTCGTACAAGGAAGAAAAAAATTGTGTAACACAAAATTTCTTCCTTTGCCAGCGTATTTTTTCTATTCGTTTGTTTAAACTGTCTTCAACATGTTATTAATTTTCTTTAAAGTACAGTATACCCTCAGCCTCAATACGCGACTGTGTTTGTGACAAAAGCGACACTACTTTATCACGCTCTCCTGTCATGAAACACCTTTGCGTCGATAAAAATCAATTTATTGTTTTCACCACTCCATTTACATCTACTCACTTGTACACATTTCCATTTATAATTTGAATAGAGTGTAATAAATTTTGTACATTATTTACGTTTTTCATCAGTCCTAAGAAATTACTCTCTGGTGTGTCATTCCATTACCTACTTTGGTACCGTTGACCGTATAAACAGGTATGGCCTGGGTAGGTAACCGTATTAGAATCCAGGAATGTTACTCTTAATGTGTTTTTGTGTTTTGTGTGGGTAAAAAATGTAGTTGGTAAAACGATTTTTGTGCTGTTTTTTCTTATTGTAGGGTGTTGTGTATGCAAATAGGTAATGGCAATAATATAAAAAATATTATAATACAATGGCAAGGTTGTAAAAATGTATAGCATTCGTAGTAAAAGTTTTGACTAGGTGGTAGAGAGAGAGAGAGAGATACATATACCTTTCTCTTTTTCCTACTTCCTTGCCGTTCCTTTCCTTGTCTACATCATGAAAATGTCAAGGAAGAACAAAATAGGATAAGAAAAGAGGGAAAAGGCCGATAAAGGAAAGTGGGGGAGAGTTTCAACGCTGCCACCATCATCCTAATACTAGTATTAGTGGTAAAAAAGGTAAAGAGACGGCATAAAAATGTACCGTTGTTTGGTAGGTACCAATTACCTACACATCATGACAAGACGGGTGTTGTTAGCACGTACAACAACAACAACAAAAGCTAAAAAAAGTACACAAAATATTTGCACATCATCATGATCATCGTCACATTTTGCATAAAAAAATAACACCCTTTACTACGACAAAGAAAATAGCTAAATAATCGCATAAAAGAAAAAGAGAAGAAGAAAAAACAAGTTGGCAGTAGAGAAATGTACTTTGTGGATGTGTGACTATATATGTATGCATAATAATAATAACAACTGTATTCTCCTCCAGGGAACAAACCTTGTAAACTAATCGTGTTGTAAATAAAGTAAAGTAAAGTAAACTACTAAATGCCGCATGATAGCATTTAAGCTTCCCCTTGTATACTTACCAGTAACCCTTTACCGCAGTAGCAGCAGTCAGTCAAAAAAGCAATGAAAGGGTATTTTCTTGTCTTGTTAGTCGTAATCCCGATGTATATAGTCCTACTCATGTAAGCTTACCCTGAAACTAAAAAGAAACAAAGTGCATATATAATCAATATACACATCGTGCATATGAAAATATTACTTTGTTTGGATTTTGTCGCTGGTGTCGTTACACGAAATTATTATAGTACCGTAAAGTTTCAAATAAGAAGTCATCTCTCTAAAACAAAGACTTCACAAGCAAGGTTGAGTATCAATTTTTAGATTGTTCGCGTAGGTAGATTTGTAGCATTTTGAAAACTATAATTTTACAGCAGGGACTATTGAAGTATTAAAAATTGAAGGTTTGGTTAGGTATTTTGGATTTTTAATACAAGCTTTTGGCTTTTACGGCTTAAGTATTAGTACACACTGTTGCTGTTAATGTGTTTTTTTGTTTTTTTTTAAAAATTGCTCATTTGCATTTTTCACTGCATGCTTCCTTATTGTGGTCAGCTGCTGTTGTTTATATAACTTATATGCAAATGAGCGAATTGTTTAAACAAACAGTAACAGCAACAGTCACAGTACCGTTAGAGCCTAGTTTTTGGCCGATGGTGTCTGCTGATGAGAACTGGAAAAACGCTGAAAGCCCCCAGAAAACGTTTTTTTATAAATATGAGTAGGTATAATGTCTTTTATGGTGTATGTTTGTTCCTAAGTTAGATAAGAGGAATAAAATTGGTTGGGATAATAAAACTAGACATGACAATAAATACGTATTATGACAGTGTTTAGTAGCAGATGCAGGACAACAACACAGTGTGTGTGGATAGGCGAATATAGTGTGGTGTTAGTTGCACCCGTAATGATCCATTTCACTTGTCATATATCGTCGTCAATACTACTCCCTCTAGAGAATTCTCTTTGTATGACATATTGAATATATTGTATTCTCTCGCCGTTTTCTTTTTTTTATTCCTATTGTTATTCACCTTCTTATTTCGTATTCTTCTTCATCAATTTCTGCAGTCGTGAAAAGGTGATACCAAAATGAAAAGATGCAAATGATAATATGATGATTTGAGACTCACGACCGCGAGGGAAAATATTCCTATGACACGCAATTTTCAAATTACCACACCCGATGATGATGGTATATATAGTAAATATGTACACGAGAATATAATAACAATATTTCAAAAAAGGCTACTACTATACCTTTTCATTGCAATAGCATACGGAATTAAAATAAATACATATTATATTACGTTTTATACATGATGTGATACTACCTATTTGTACAAGAATCAAGTTGGCGTTTTTCGCAGTCAGCGTGTAAAACGTTAACCAATAGGCGGTACAAATTTCCATAAGATTTTCACATAAAACAGCACCAACCAAAAAATGCATACCTATATAGAACTGCTCACCAAACCGTAAAACCATCCTACAAAGTATACAATCATGAAATGTCGATGCAAGGTCAACCACCGGCACTTTTTCTTTTTAACTTTTTCGTCTTTATATAGGGTAAAATATATATGTGTTAAATGGAAGAAAATAAAGCTTTTTAGACAGGTTTGATTTGGCGTGAAAGTAGGGTACTTGTACTATACGAAGTGAAATTGCTGAAGGATTAAGTCTGGCTAATATGGGGCAGACTAATAATCGTATTGGATTGACATTTTGCTGTTTTTTTTCTTGATCCTTGTACAGTGGCAGTGAGACTTTTATGAAACTGTAGTAAGGAAACGGAGTATTTGGATAATTTCAGATCATTATAGTGTTTAGCCTAGGCTTTGACACCAAAAAGGTCGGCAAAACGATACCTTGATGATAACACAGTTAGCGTTTTCGTTTCGGGGTCGTATAAAATTATATGAATAAAATTTTGATAAGGTTTACCATATTACACCGGGTAGGCAGTTTTAAGGGGAGATTTTTTAATGGCGGAAAAAATGAGTGAATTAAATTGCATAAAAATTCACATTAGTTTATTTTCGGATAATGGTTTAATCATGGGATTCAGAGGAGATGAAAATAACGCCACTCTCTTAGTCGAGGGAGGTCAAACGACCGGACCTGGAAATTCTGAAATTGCAATGTAGAGAAATCAGTCTTAGCACCAAGAAAAAGTGTAAAATATGCGCATACATTTACATTTTACATTAAAGGAAATTTGTTAAGTGTTTCCTTTCTCTTTTTCTCAGGATGCCTGAATTTTTCCCTTATAAAACGCTACCAATTTATTTTTTCCTCGTCGACTAAAACCAAACCAACACAGAAGTTGCCGAACAAAATACCTTGTCTACTACCACCAACCAGCTAGCTCATGGAACGGAACCATAAAGTGCAATGCATAAATTTCATCATGATAATTAAAGTGAACAAAGGAGGCTCTCAGAGGAGTAATACTCACTTTAAAAAACGACGAACATGCATTAGTTATGACTACCTATCCACATCCGCCTTGTTCTCTATTTAGCCCTTACGGCACCTTCACGACAGCTAGCCGGCTATCGCTGCCGCCGCCACATTTAATAATTCTCTACAAGTTTTGTGTACATTCTCCACACGAATAGTCTGTGTTTTGCTGTGACCAACTTTCCCCGATCAAAAAAATAAAATAAAAAATACATGTACATACACAGGCTCAGGTTCACATGTATGCATAGGTAATGCACTAAATACCTAATAATAAAAAGTATATGTTGTAGTAATAATTTTCGCCACACCACTCTCTCTCTCTCTCTCTCTCTTTACTTATTTCCCTGTACTTTCTCTGCAAGCCCGTGGTTATCTTGCAGAGAAGTTCGTCAATATGCAATGCACGCGATTTACTGTAAGTGCGGCAGTGTGGCGGTATTGATGATGGTGTTTGGTGTTGTGGCTATACCTAATTTCTTAGAGAAAGAGTGAGGAGCCATGTACAACCCGTCGTAGTATGCTATTATGCATACATACCGTTTAATAAATAGCATTGTAATAAACGCATAAAAATTGGGCAAGTTTTCTTGTCAGTCCCATCATCATCCTTGTGTGATTACTTCATTTTGCCTACATACGAGTGATCCATTGCCATTCAACTCAAGTTTCTCCACTTTTCTCCCGAGTGCAGAGGTTGCTGTTGTACGAGACGTGGTGTGTGGTAAGGTAAGTACAATGTAGTGAAACAAAAAAAGGAGAAAACCCACTTATTATGCAGTAGTTTACAAAATAGGTACGCATGTAATGTATACCTACTACAATGTAGTACATAAACCCTTGTAATAGCTGCGCGTCCATTTATGCATCCAATTTTTGCTGCAAGGTATTCCTATTTTCAGGAGAGTAATGAACAAACGCATTTTCGATGCAGATTATGCAGAAAAATACGAATGGGGTTGTGGGTTGTGCATATGTTCTTCGTCAATGTGGCAAGAATAAACGTGTAATGCTACACACAGTGAAGCAATCTATAAAAAAAGTAATTTTCACCAAGTTTCCCATTACCACCACCACCATGCCATGAATCCAAGCGGGTTCACACACACACACACACACATCACTTTTCCTCTTTGCTGCACAGAGAGACCATCAAAATCATCATCAACTCTGCAAAATGCTTTGTTCAGCTATCCCGCCATGTAGCCATCCATCTCTCTCTCTCTCTTCGTATATGGCAAACTCATTTGGTTGCACATCGTCTTTTTACTTGCATCTAAAAACTACTTCGATGTTTATAGCAATACCTATTCAATTCAAGATTTTGGGCGGCATACAAACACACATGCATAACGGAGCTGTAAGCTTTCTTCATGAAAATATTGCCGTATTGAAAATATATATAAGTAAGCACCAAATGAAGGCATACTCATGTGAGGCTAACATAATATAGAACTATAATGGAGTAGTATATGTAAAAGGGAAAAAGAAGAAATAAACGGTTGGTCACCTTCTTTTTCTTTCTTTCTCCTTCCCCATTCTCCATTCAGATTTTTGGTCTCATTTCATCATCTCGTCATTAGATTCCTGTGAACCTAATACAAGAGCTTTTTACTCAGCAGATATTGGACGGATCAAAAATGCATACGTTATTTTAGAAGCGTGAGTGTGTGTGTGTGTGCTCATGCTTGTCTTCGTCGGGAGAATAAAGTGGCTGTACACAGTTTTTACAGAGAGCTATCATTGACCCTGGATACACGACAACACGACAGTTTTTTTGCCGTTTACCCAACGGATTGCTTTCCGTTCTACAAGAACACACCCCAAGAGAAAGGTAATCTTTGAGCTAGTTAAACATAATTTAAACTAAACGTACCGATTGAAAAGATATTGTCTGTGTGTATATCATTGATCGTCTCTGTATGTGAGTAAATTTCGTGCTATTTTGTAACGGTGATTGTACACCATAAAGCAGCCTTTTATTGAAAGTAGCAATAACGGCATTGCTACATCCTCAGTAGGGTAATATATATTTTAATGAATTGAAAGGAAACATCCAGACAACCATTCACATTGTACTTTGAAAGTTGAAAAAGACACCAGGAAAGTTAATAGCGTACCCCCACATACAACATTATTCTATAGCCAATTACCAAACAACCGCAAAGCTTTTTTAAGCAATAAAAATTGTATACCTCCTATATAAGAAAGTAGGGCCGAACACATATTATTTTTATGGACTTTTGCGTGGCTATCTTATTATTACTTTTGACTATTTTTTTTGCAGAAGCTTGCAAAAAAATATTTTTCAGCAACCACTGCCTTGCTAAAAAATCTGCATGAACACACACACACACTTACCCCATAGACAAGCGGAATTTGACATGATATAGAACAGCAGTCAAACTTTTTTTGCATACGTTGTGCACAAAGTATGTAGGTATGACGTGATATAATTCTCCTGACGATCATCATCATCATTATCATCTCATGAGAACATGAGCAGCGGAAAACTGCTCAGGCTATTTCTGTCCTCCGCAGCAGTGGCAGAGCAGTAAACATCAAAGGGCTTAAAGAGTTGTTTGTAATACGACATGTATGTATACAATACTACATATTATTATATCTCCAAAAAACTGTTTTACTTTTACTCAATCCGTTTTTATTCTTGTTGTGACATAAATACACATTTTCGCGTGGTACACACGACGCGGCGACACACTCTCACATATATTGCATGCTTTCAACTTGTTATTGCTACTATTAGATTAGGATACGGTTACCACCATCATCACAAAAACGACTTTCCTTCTCTAAGGCTATATTATTAGCATCATCAGACAGACTGCAAGCTATTTTTCTTTTATTTAGCGGAGAAGGCCTATAGGTACATTGTATATCTTTATATGGTGACTCCTCGGTACATAATGCCATCATCATTCTCAAACAGCAGCAGCAGTAGCATTTTTAAGTAGTGTTACCTCCTCCAAGATAAACAAGAGCGCGACGACCAAGAAAAACACACACAGACACACGCTTGTGTCCTTTGCACCGCTCCGCACTATCTCATCGATGTGAGATGGTTGCAAACTGCCGGTTTTTTACACGTTAATGTCGACCATAGAGACCTAACCTAAATGCACCCAAACCATCCATCTCTTTAGTGTGTAATGTGTAATTCCTTTGCTACTTCCACCCGTATCATTGTGCATGTTATTGGATGCTCTTCGTCCTTTTGGCTTTTAAAACCGTTTGAACAGGTCTTCCCCTTTGCCGATGTAACAAACATATTTCTTTTTGCTAGTTGACACCCCGGAAAAGTCCTTCTCTTTTTTCTCTTTGTCCCTAAAGTGATGTCGATCTGATTCTTATGATAAGAGCAGGAAAAAGCGTACAAATGCATAGCACGCATAGTTATTCGACATTTGTTTGCAATAGATACATACTTTCAACTTTCCTATTTCTATCGAACGAGTAATGTGAAAGAAAGAGAGAGAGAGAGAAAAAATCTAAAAAACGGATGGTTAGTTTTGTGAATTGCTGTGTGTCCCTCAAGAAAAATAGTGACTCATTTGACAGTGAGTGAGCAAGAGAGGAGATTGGGTCGTTAGATTTAGCGTTGCAACTTGTAAGCATTATCATCATTTTTATCATCGACTGGGATCTCTCAGCTCAGTAGTATTCGTGCTTCCTCAACCGATTTATTATTCTCATCTGGCATATCCCCCGTGCAGCCTGGCTTGCAACAAACGTGTTATTATTATCATCATCACACTTTAACATATCATGTTGGGCATCGTCATAAATATAGGGACAGCGCGACAGAAAACGACAGGATAGAGCTTCTTTTTTTTAAAAAAAAATCCTATTTTTTACTGAAGGCCAAATGCCAATCTCTGCTAAGCCAAGAAATAAATAGGGACACCGGCGAACAAAAATCTCATCGTAAAACGTGTCGCAAAACGACAGCAAAGTTGTGCCATTTACCTTATAATCGCTTATTTACAAAGTAATTTATTATCATTGTCAACATGATCATCATCGTGGTTGTCGTCACCCCCAGTGTCCCAATTTTTATATCCGCTGCCGCATGTTCATGAATGATGTGACATGGTCAAAATAGTCATAATAATAATAACCAACATGCAAAACTGTGTCTACAGGAGAAACCAGGACAAGCCGGAAGTTTGATGGATTGTCGTTCCGTTGCGTTGTCGTGCCCAAAAGTAAACGGCAGCAAAGAAACAATACACCTACCAAAGTGAAGCAGTGGCTATTATTGTTGCAGTTTTAGAGAAATAGCAGCATCGGTAGCACTAACACCCTGACATGACATCATAAAAAACGACACTACTGCGGTTGTGCTGCGATGATGACGACAGCAACGGATCTATGTCGGCGATCAAGATCAAGGGGGCTCCATAAAACAAGCTAATATTCTCAGTCATTCAAATCATGATGGGTGTGTAGATTAATATACATACAGTGAGGATGTGCGTCTATTTTGGCTTCTTTTACAACTATGTATCATCTTCCTTCTTCAACCGTAAAATATGCGTTCAAAACTGATTAGCAGACGACGATAAAGGAAAACAAGAAGAGAAAGCGTACATATAGGTGGCAAAAATATTTGCGAAAAAAAGTTCTCTCTGTTTTTGTACCTTAGATGAATATTTGCTGCAGCAGCAGCATCGTCGTTGTTGCCGTGAATCATGAAAGCAAAATGAAATGAAGGCATATCGTGTTTGATTTTTTCTAACTTTCGTACCACCACCACTGCTGCTGGACGTTTGCCTACATAATACACAGAAATAAAAGCGCTACTACTTAACACCCCTACAAAACCATTTTTTATTACTTGGTGTCGTTCCTTCTTCGTTCGATCACCGTGATCACGATCAAAGTCAATTGTTAAAGTTGCAGTTTTCTGCCATCTCCTCCTCCTGTGTACGTGTGTAAATGTGGCTACAGCAATAATACTGCTGTATGCACTAGTGGACACACACGTCTGGTGTGTGTTTTCTCCAAAAAGGAAGAAAAGGAAAATAAAAAACGAGTCTGCAACAACAACGGCATCCTACCCAGCCAGTTTGTTTCGCACCGGGAGAAAAGCGGTACATGGAGGAGCTGCTTTCATGTGAGAAGAGAACAATAGCCAGTGGGAGTACAAGGACAATGGTGCTTGCTGCTGCTACTGCTGCTAGTACGGTGGTGGCAGAGAGCTACTTACTTAAATAATGGTATATGAAAAGTGGTGTTTGGTGGTAGTGATGGTGCTAGCGTGATTGTAGAAAATTGATGCAGTGAAAAAAGTACACCAGCAAAAATATATCATCCAATAAGACCAAGAAATGGCAAGTACCACTACTACTACGGCAGCTGCTTATTTTACTAACGACACACACCACTGCTAAAGGAACAGAGTCCTTGAAAAAAGTAACGATCACACGAAGAGAAGAAAAAAAGACGACCGTGATATGTGTGTTGTTGTATGATATGCCTTGGTAAACGATGCATGCTTGTTGGTTGATGGGTGAAGGCAAAAAAGCAATATCTGAAAAGTGGTAGGGAGACTTGGAGAATAAAAAAAACAAAGTTATTAGGAAGAGAGAGGGAAGGAAGGCAGACTGAAGTAAAAGTCAAGGAAATTTTTGCCTTTCTTCTGTTTTTTTCTGTTCTTCATCGTCCTCCTCTCTCTTCAGACTTGATTCTCTTCTGGTTTCAACACAATCAGTTTCATTTAGATTTTTTTTGCGTTGTATGTATGCCAAAAAAAACGGAAGAAGGAAACAGCATAAAACAGTAACACAGTACCGACGGCGACGTTGCTTTTGTTTCGTGAGGTAGTGACGGTTGTTGGTTGTTCACTGAGAAAAAGAAAATGTATATGATTACCTATTTTGTAGACAACAACACGTAAGCTATTGCTACCATTTATCAATTGGTTGTTCACTGAGAAAAAGAAAATGTATATGATTACCTATTTTGTAGACAACAACACGTAAGCTATTGCTACCATTTAACAAATATTATGCAGAAAAAAATGCATGAAAGAAAAGATGCAGGAGGATTTTGGCTACACGGAAAGGCTTATGTCTGCAAAAAGTAAAGAGACTGACTACCAAATACACGCGGCTCTGAGACGCTAAGAGATTTTTTTACTGGAATTTAGTTGAAATAAAAAAAGTGGTGCCTTATACAAACGACGGGAAAATTGGAGCGTGAAAAGTGAGATTAAGACGCAAAGAGATTTTTTTACTGGAATTTAGTTGAAATAAAAAAAGTGGTGCCTTATACAAACGACGGGAAAATTGGAGCGTGAAAAGTGAGATTAAAAAAGAAACCATTTTTTTGTATCAAATTGGGTGCTTTGGATTTTTCTCGGATAGTAGCATCATCATACCGTCATCCGCGGCGGCATCATGAACGGATTCGGCTGATAATTTTTTTTCGTGAACCGACTTTGTTGTGTTGCTGTTGTGGATGATGAATTGGGTGGAAACGCAGTGAAATTGGAAAGTGAAGGTGAATGAAATGGTACGGTGGAGTAGTGGGAACAAGCACCGCAAGCTTAGCAGTGGCAGCTTCCTGGAAGAAAAAATTGGTCATTGTCGTCGTAATGATCTTCAATGGTGTCATAAAAATCCTCCTCCCTACAATTATGCTGGCGTCTACACGCTATTGCTGTGGTAGCTGATAAAGAAAAAAAGTGTAGAGGTAGGCGGTGGTGGAAAAGTTTTCTGTGCGGTGGGGGTGTCTTGCGTGACACCACACACATACATACACAAACGACTCGACAAAGGGGAAGCCAAGTGCCGGCCGCAACAGAGTGGTCAATTTTTTGGGGCAAAAGGGCATCGGATAGGATAGGAGGGTATAACTGATGATTAATCCGTGCTTTTGCTGCTCCGCTGAAGCAGGCGTTTATATTCTACTCTTTTTTAATCTTGTAAGTACTTTACATTTATTCATGTAGATTTATGTTGATCAAATAGAAAACTACTCTGGAAGAAAAATCTAAACAAATATCTAAAGAGTCATAAACCCGTAAATATGTATTTTCATGACAAGAATAATTATTGTGGTTTTTTCTGGTCTTTTATAGTTATATTTTGCCGGATGCGTCATATTTGGTGTTATATTTTCTGCTTGGACCATTACAGTCGCCTTAGAAGAATCATATCCATTAGGTAAGTAAGGAAGAGGAAGAACCTCACAAAAAAGTAAAACTGCTTGTTACGTGTTTTTGTTTTGCGTCGTTTATGCCAGTTTGCCACCTTTTCGAAGTCGTTTACATAAGCATTTGTTGTTTCCCTTATCGCCCATTCGTAATAAATTGTTTTGCAGAGAGCGTACAGTCATTTTATGAGAAAATTTTTGGCATAATATTGTCTTGGATCGACACGAAATTCTACTACAAACACAGTGAATGAATAGATGATGATGGCAAGAAAGTCACATAGGATAGAGATTTTTGTGGTCGTAGTCCAGTTGTTGCTACACATTCTCATTCAAATCCTACTAAATGTAGTGTTTCGAACCGATGCGAAATCAAATGAAGGTCGTTGCCTTTTTTCTGTCGTTTTTTTCAAAGCCCCTCTCTGGCCTGAGTTAAGTTTGCCTGCTTCTTCGCATTCGTTATTGTATGGCTCGACGAGAAGGCAGTAAAGAAGAGAAACACACACAGAGAGAGAGAGAGAGTAGAGATGGAAAAGCAAAAAGAGGAAAGTGAGAAGGAGATACGAAAAGAGTGGCACAAAACCAGCATGCCATTTCTACGTCACTGCCAAAAATATTTTCGCTGTCATGCTTTGTTTCTCTTCTCTCTCGTCTCTCTTGATTCGATAAAGCAATTCAACAATTCAAGAAATGTGCACATGCTTTATTAGTTGAATAGGCATAAAATAGAGAGAGAGAAATCTATATATCACCGCAAGAGAAGATAGAAGGACTGTGAACGACAAAATTGTGGAAAATAAAGTTGTAAAATACTGCGCTAGAAGTATTCTCTATCGGTTCTGTCATGTACAAACACTAAGCACGTTTTTATATCCACCACCAGATAAACATGCCTGTGAATGTACCAGCTATCCAAGTGTAAACTATACGTACCCAACAAGATGCATGCAATGTGAAAATTTAATAATAAACGAACATAAATTACTTCAACAGGATGAAAACGATATTTTTTTCTTTTACAGGTTACCGAGCAGTTAATTTAGTGATATGGATCACGTTTGTGATCTATTTTGCAATCGAAGTATTCTTAGGTTCGCATCTTCTCTCCGCTGTCAATCGTGTAAGGAGAAAAAGATAAATGATTAAGATTCCGTTTGTCTTTTCGAAAGCAAAAGTATTTTAATTAGGGCAGTCAACGGGTTTACCGAAGTTCACTTGTCTGTTCCTTACAGAGTGATAACGCAACAGAATTCCGTCACTGGGTAAAAATCCGTGTGGTCGTCCTTCTATTTATCGCACCAATCGTCTGCCTTCACGCATACATTCACTATGGCGTGCTTGAGATTTTTGTCATCTGCGTCGTGGCCATCTACCAAGTCTACTACGTTTGGGTCGTCCAATACTACGCTTATGAGCTTGACATCGAGCTGGAATCCGATTCCACGGGAATTGGAGATGGCACTGCTGGAGCAGTCACTGGCAGTAAGGCATGCTGATGAAAATGAGAAAATAACGCATTCACTCAATATTAATCACAATGGTTCCCTTTTTATTTCCTTGTCGTTCCTCTTCCTGATGTTCCTAACAACCTCATTCCTACAACCCTCCTTTCTCTCCCCTTATCCACCTTTACTGTGTACAACGTCTCGTCATTATTACTATTACTATTATTATCATAGTTTTGAGTTTTTTAGTGAATCCAATGTCCGTCTTACGATCATGTTGATGATGGTGGTGATGATGACGATGAGCCGTCCACTTCCTCTTCTGGTACCGGATACAGTTTCAATTCCAATAGTAGTTTTCATGATACCAAAACCAATACAACTACTTCAGCTCTTACCGTTTCTACTACTGATCATGCTAGGGAACAAATTCTACTTCCAGTACTGTAAGAAAGTTTTAATGACTATTTCTATTATTATTATTATCCTAAAAAACTATTCTGATGATGATAATGTCACCATCACCTTGTCCTTTATTATCACCATCATGCTCACCATCACCCACTACCATCGTAAAAATGAAAAATAATCTTGATAAATATAACGTAACGTAGTATAGACGCCATATATATAACTACTTACTCCAATGTACCACGAAGACAATTAAGAAACACGGTCTATCAAACTGCAGTTATATTTATAATTTAAAAGTAAATAACTAATAATTAAAGTAATTTTTATTATCATTATCAACCTATTATTTATTAAAAGGATTCTCAACAAATGAATGTGCATGCCTACAAGAAGAGTTGACTATATTGCTATAATTAACTACCCATTAGGGAAATGGGAAGCCTTACTGGAAAGTGCTCCTTCATTAACTCTTATTACAAACTACATAATTTATACATTTTTCTGCGAACTAATCAATTCTTAAAACAAACTGACAAAAAAATTAAGGATACCTGATTGAAAGGAATGCCTACATAGATGGAGGCCTACATTAATTAATTGACATTTTTTTCGCCATCCACTCTCAGAGAATGCTCACGTTTGTTTACACATACAAAAATATACAAACTATTTATATTATCTAGTGTAACAATACAACTTACTACACACCACCAACTACATTTAAGTAAAACAAAATAATATTAAAAAATACATTGTATATTATCTACATACCATATAACATATTATATCCTCAAAAAAGTGATAAAAAATTTATTTTAAAAATGTCTGTAATCTGCGTACTGTATAATAACTACAATGCATGGTATTACCTTTTAAGGTAACGGTATAGGAGACAACTAAATTGTAGTTTTAAAAGTAAAAGAAAATGCGAATTACACTTACTATGAAATACTATATTGACTTAAATTTGTATAATTTTTAGAGAGCTCAGCTACCTAAATACATACCTATGAAAATAATAATCATTACCGAACATCTACTACATGACATGCCAATAGATTAATTAGTCCTACTTTAGAATACAACAATAAATGGCTAAATATATTTAACAGTTTAAAGAGCAATAACTAGTTTGCTATTTACCATGTATGATGATGAAGCTATGAAGCAACAACAACAAGAAACTGCTATGTACATATAAATAATCCATTATATATTCAATCAGCCAGCGGCACACACAAATGACATTAATCCAATCTGCAAGAATCTCTGCAAGTTTATGAAGAAAAATGCATATCAGATTTTTTAAACTAAGAATGATGTAAAAAACATTAAATTTAATGCTAATAAACATATTATCTAAATTGTTGTGTAAGAAAGAGAGAGGCTTATAAAAGAAAACTTTACAATATAATATTATTATTATACAATTTGTGTAAAACTTGAAGAAAGACATTTCAGAGATGAAAAACACCACATGTGCATTAAATTATACGTAGTGTGTAGAGACAAAAAATATATACCTACCCGCTATACATCATAAAAACATAGATGTGTAAAATAAACTGTTTAAAAAAGATCATGCAAAGACCATTTTTTAAATTTTCCGTTAATTTATATGTACGTATACTTTTACTTTTACCAGATCGCAAGAAAAAATTATTTTTTTGATGTGACCCGAGAAGCAAAAATTGGGGGAATTCCGCGCGTTTGTTCAATGTAAGTTTAAGTTTACGTTTTTCGAGCGCGCCAAATTCAAAATTTGAACGGTGTATTTTTTCTGCACAGTGCTACATACCGATGCAATATACACAGGCAATAGCGCGCCTGAATTTACTGCATGATTTAGGTCATTCTTCTTAACGATTTATTTGTAAGACACCTTTTTACTGTATTCTGTTACTTTACTATTCATTAGTAAAGTAATTTATTTTAATCATGAGTGCAGCCTGTAAACTTATAAAAGTTACTCATTTGGACATTCATTGCATGCT
>JAHZNB010001236.1:3082-14753 GCA_027744295.1 Callyntrura guangdongensis
TTTTTACCGGCGCCTTCAGGTTCAACAAGCTAAAACGTATTTAAAAGAAATATATAGTTCACGCATTTAAAACAACCTTAAAGTAAATTCTCATTTGAGTTTTAAACTTTGTCACGGATTATCAGTTTAACCGCCTTTACGTTGTTGTCCCAAAGTGTTATTGGCCCGCTAAACATGCATTATAATCTCAATGTCCCTCATCATAAATTGAAAAATTACAAACTAAATCATTATAAAAAAACCTTACATATAGTTAAAAAATCAATTATTAATATTATTTAGAAATATATTACATTATTACATTACTGTTGTACCTCTAGGAAAAATTATCCCAACCATGATCCCAATAGAAATTTCTAGTTGACAGCAACAGTGTACAAACTAGGGGAGAGCGGTAAAAATAAGGAGAATTTGGGAAGCGGATCCCCTTCCCTAGGCGTTATGTCAGCTTCCGATAAAGTTGCATTTCTTATAAATTCACCAAACTTAACACGCTTACAACAAAAACAGGAAAAATCTCAAATTTTCTTTCAAAGTCCAAGTATGAACTTAATAAACCTAGAATGTCTAGAACATTACAAGGTTGCCCCAGCGGTACTGATCGTTTGATAGAGACCTAAAAATAGCTGTTTTGTCTTTAAACTGCAATCATGAACGTAACCCATTGATAAACCAACTTACTAACTTGTCGATATGTCGGTTGCTTCATCAAAAATTACACTTATAATTTCAGCAGATGAAGCTTCGGATGATATATTCCGAAGTAATTTGTTAGCCGTGGTTTCACAAATTTCATAATTTTTTCTGGGGATATCAAATTTCCAGGCTGCCGCTAGCAATTCTCGAGTTCTGGACGTTCATTTGATCGAAGTTTCAGCAACACTGAAATTTGCATTGCCTTCATTTCGAAACGCAAGACCTAGTTTTCCAATAAACATAATTGTTCTGCAAACAGCTTCAAGATAGATTCTGTTCCGCCGTTCGTAAATTGTGTCAATATTTTATATGTTAACAATGTCTTAATAATATATACTCGAGCAAAATTTCGGATAGTTACATGAGTTGCTTTTTGTTAGCGTTGGCTCAACTTTATTTTAGTTAATTTTTAAAATTAGTTGTAAAAAAGTGACTGATTTTTAGATTCTAAAGTCTAACTTAATTTTAGACAAGCAAGCCGTTATTCACCTATAGACTTGTGTCACAGACAATACAACACAGAATTGAGAATTGTGGAATCGATTGAATTTCACAAACTAGTCTGGCCATGAGATGGTAGCCAATTTGTAAATTCGCCAATCACATTTTCGTAATTTTAATTTATCTCTAATACATTATCATAACCTTTGCATGAGGACCATATTTAACTACATTACATGTATCCATTTCGAAGTAATAAAGACTCAAGACAGTATCTAGTGAAATATTATTGTGATATTGCACTAAAAACTAGCTCAACCAGCCATATCCTCAAGATGCATTTGTCTCTTTTATTTGGAACCTTCCAAGTGGGTTCTCTTTATGACAAAACCGACCAGCGAATGTTGCATATTCATTACTCAGAATCCAAGTAATCTAAATATAATTTAATGTACATAAAATTCACAAACTGTTTGCGTGCTTTATTTTTGTTTACAGCAATAAACCAGAATAATACTACCTTAGTTCCTATGAATATTTAAATTTATTTGAAAAGCGTACAAACAAATCGTGAATAATTATAGACTCCACAATGTTTTACCAAGTGATTTCTAATTTGACTTACTCGAAGTCGCATACAACATATTACACCAAATCTTTTCCCTTACCAAAATCCATCAGACGTTTTTATTTTACTTCATTCTAACAACAGCAGACTGACTGTTTGGTTGACCACAAAATCAAAAATAGTCAAAGGAGTAAGCTCATCAAAGAAACTTGTTTCCCCAAAGTATATGCGAAGAATTGGACAAGACTTTATCCACTTGTTAAACCACCTATTTCTTCTTAAATTTTCGTTACTACAAAGTTCATCATGTGTCGCCTGGGATACTTTGTAAACATCTGCCATGATACCCATGATGTATACTATGAAAATACAGCCTATAACAGAAGTCCAGCTGTACAACAAATTGTATTGAAATGATCCTCCCGTAACGTCATTCCCTGAAATCACTTTAATCGTATTATAAAGACCAATGGAGACGAGGACAATGACGCAGGCTATTAAAATTGCAAGCATAAATTTTGAATATATTTTTCGATAGACTAAACACATTATTTGCAGCTGTCGGTATTTCGCAGTGATCTTTAAATTAATTTCGGATCCCATCATTCCTTGCCCATATTCGGCTATATACATTCGAAAGCAGTGACAGAACAAAGCAGCAACCAGGTGTAAATGAAACAGAAACCCAATCAAGAGAATGCTCCATATAAGGTATGACGACAGCATTATGCCCAATTTGGTTATAACTTCCACGAGACTCCAAGTTGGCGTTAGTGACATTCCCATGGTTTCCACTTGACATAGATCACTCAACAAAAATCCAACGTACATTGGGAAACAAGGATTCCGGAAGAGGTCCAGATGGTACAATTTTGAACAAAGGAGGCCAGTCGACAGACACAGTCGCATGAAAAACTTTACGAAAGTTGGACGCTCCAATTGTTCATCCCATCCCTTAGCCAGTTTAGCTTCGTAGTCAATAAGGCAGTTGAAAAGGGCCACAACTTCTTTGGCATTTGTAAGATGCACGAAATGAGTGGCAAGAGAAACAATTCCCAAAGTTATGAACATCACACTGTTTGTGACAACAATGAGAGGAGCTTGGTCCCAAGTGAAATATGTTTGTACAAATGCACCAACTATGTATAGAAATGCGATGGAAAGTTGCACCTTGTGTACAATAACCTTTTTCCTGCTTTTCACAACCAGCATTTGTTTGCTCATATCCCATTCGAACACTTGACTGCCGCGAAAATCAGTAATTTTCAAGTTTGGAACAAAGTCCTTAAGAAGTCCGTTTGGGCCTAACAGAACCATATTTTAACTGGATAAGGTTACAAACAAGTATATTTATCACAGTGTCGAACAAACAATTGTCTGATCCACCACCTTAACTTTTACACTGACAAAAGACGAATGTATTTCGTAACGGTAAAAATACAAACAAAGGATTTATTATATTGAAATATTTCTGCCCAAGTAATACGTAGTTTTGTGAAAACGTGAAAAAGCTATTTCTTACGTAAATCCCAGTAAGCGAAAGCGTCCATTATGGCTAATAAATAATTTCTTTACCAGTACGTACGATATCATAGCTGAAGCGCAGACGAGTCCCATCAAGCCCATATTTAATAAACAGTACCAGCAAACTTGTGCATTGTGGTCATGGACACAATGGCGAATTATGGATAGTGGCACCGAGCCTTATGTCGTCCAGATTTTGCCAGCACAATGCATATTAAAATGCACGCTTCAAAGTGTATTTTAACATGTCTAAGTAAAGTGGATGTAATGTGTTTGAATAAAATGTCAAGCCAACAAAGTACCTTGCTATGCTGTGATCTGTCAACCCGTCACCTTGCCATATAGTGGCCAACATCCGCCCATTTTTGCATATAACCCAATTTTGTTGTGCGTGTTGATGTTGAAATAGTGACTGACACGATATTTTTTAACAGTTTGAGCAAGCTTAATTCTTACTGGTTATCAGTTGGTTGATGAACAGCGGGTGTCAAGGAGGGGTATACCGTATCCTGTAATGTATTATGTTCCATATCCTGTAATGTTAAAATAAAGTTTTAGGGTGAAGTTAAGATATGACCCCTCCACGCCTCCCCAGATTGCGCAACGTATGCCGGCTATATCCATTATCGTAGTGTATAATGGACATCCGTCATACTGACCCTATTTCAAAGTTTGACTGTTCATATTTATCAGTCAGTAATATGAAGCCAACTGCAAATAAATAAGTAAGTTCTGGAGTTTGTAGCAAGGCTTATTGCTGTAACTATTGCTGTAACTATTGCTTATGTAACTGAACTGAATAGCTGCTTCATTAATAATATTATTATTGTTTGATTATTTTATTGAAAGCTGAAATTTTTTACCAAGATAGAGAAAAATGTGATATCAACAAGCTGTGCATAACGTTAATGAAAAATACATGGCAGAATAAACTAACACTTACGTCAAATCTAATATTATTGACAGACCAGCGCTTCGCTGTCCTTATTTGGAGGATCCGGGTTTCATAGCGTGGGTTTTTTGGGCCAAAATCTCCAATATTCATAAACGTACCTTCCTGTAAAATAACCGCTTCCATATCTAAAAGTAATTGGTTTGAATAAGGTTAAAAAATAATTTGTTTGTCGCCCTGAAGACTTGATAAATCAAAAACGGTATAATAGTTTCTAGAAATGTTACTAATGCTGACACTTGACACAACGACCATTCAATCAAATTGAAAAAATGATTTTACTGCGGTTGAAGATTTAAAACCCAATTAACTTTATTATTGCATTCAAACGAAAAGTAATTACTCATTATTGGACCATGGTGAGCTTGTGGGGTACGAAATGTGCTCTTCAGTAAATCACTTGCCCACTTTAACTTAAAAGTCTGATGGAAAACGTTAATTTCTTAATTAACTTTCTGTTTGCAATAGTACTAGTAATTAGGAGAAGAATCAGTTAATAACTAGAAAAATTTAAAAGAAATATATGTCGTAACTCAATTAGTTTACAATTAATAGACATATTGACTGATGTTCATAAAACTGAAGTTAGTTTCGTGTTTGATGCACTTAAAACATGATTTATATTTTATCATTAAAACGATTTCCCCGGAGCCATAAAGCGTGCAGAGACGTTGTTCAAATACATGCCACTGTCGATAATCGGAGAATAATATATTGTGCAAAGAATTTCAAACCATCACCATCGTACAAAGAAATACACAAACATGACAGAAATGTATATCAGGCACTAGTTGTACAATACAAAGCAATTATTGACATTATACGACAAAGTCGACTTCCCTACATGTTCAAAGGAAACATTTATGTAACCCCTTCCGCGTGTGTGAAAACGTGAAAAAGCTATTTCTTACGTAAATGTAAATCCCAGTAAGAGAAAGCTTCCATTATTGATAATAAATAATTTGTTTACTTATGCATTACGACACCTCGCCCAAAGGCAGTCATTTTAGCGTGCTACCCAAATTTAAATTTAGCAAATTTCCTTTCCAGACAAGGGCGACCAAGTTATTCAAAACCAGACCCGTACTGTGATCACGAATTCAAATCCCGATTTTGAAATTCTTTGCACGGCGTCATATCCAGTGGAAGGGATTTTACGCTACAGTCGCCTAATTTAATTTTATTCAGTTTAAAAAATCTAGTAAAGAGAGTAATAAATACGTTTTTCCGTTAAAAATTTATATGAATTTTTCTGACTTTAATTTAATAATACATTTCGGATAGAACTTGAAGGTAGTGACTGACTTGGACTGCAGTGGCACGTAACCACTACTTGCTAACTTTTCACTCATCTTGCACGGATAAAAAACTTGAGTGACGCTATAAGTAAATGCGGAAGCGATCAGGGATTCAAAAATTCTCGTTTTTAAGAACAAATAATAGTTTCCCCTCTTCACGGGATTCCGAGCGAAAATGAAATTTAGCTGGCTGCACGGTGTGCACCTATCCATTCAAAATGACACGGATTTTCTTCAGTAGTTTAGTACCACCTGACCGGATTGTGTCCGCATTGCCATGTTTGGCAATTTGTAATATTATTATCACTACAGGAATGAGTAAATTACAGGGAGAGCTCTGGCTGTGTGCATTGTTTGTAACACTGTCCTCCAAAAGATTAAGTAACTCGGAGGAAAATTCAACATTTGAGACATCCGACAGAGTTGTGCGAGACGTTTCTAGTTGACCAGTGTCCAGCTTCCCTGTACTTCATATACTCTGAAGGATCAGAGTCAGCACATGTCCATTTTCAATGCTTAAATTTTCCTCGAACAGAAATTTGTACAACTTTGGAAGCTGTAGTCGGTGTCCACTCCACATGATAGGCTGCCAGAAGCAAAGTACTCCGATATCGTGAGCCCCCGTACTTAATGTTGATTGTTCAGCAATTACATGATTTTGAGATTGTACCGTCTCGGAGACGGGAAATTGAAGGTTTTTCAAGAACTTATAGCCTTTCCTCATCATGAGCTTAGAAGGGTAGCTTCAATCAGTTCCAGGTCAGGTTGGGGTCTGAAAGGAGTTTTCTTCGTAAGGAAGTGATGTACTAATCCTTCCAACCGGACTTTACCGGACATCATGGTGGCGGTCGTGGATGATTGAAAACTGAGCGCGGGCGACGTGAAAGATGTTATGAGAGGTGGCGGTCAGGGAGAGTGTTATTACTGGATTCTGTTCGGTTTTGCACCCCCAGGTGGGTGCAAAAGAAATTGAGACTCTACCGACAACCGATTAATAATTATAAAGGAGAGTTTTTTTATTAAAAGATGATCACACATACACACACACAATAATATCACATTTGTAAATTTAGTTAGTTAATTTTGTAACACTTATACAAAGACTAATAAATGATATGCGTGCTCTAGTCGTACGACTTATACACATGTTCTCTTAGGTGGCAATTCAAGCCCACCTGTAATTAGTGAAGTGGTCAGAAGGACCCAACTTCTGTGCCCAGAAAACCCTCAGAGTGGAGGCGGAATCGGACCGTGGTGGTGGCATAAGAGCGCACCCGGGTGAGCGGTTGCATGGTGGCTGAAGAGCCCACCATGGTGGTGGCACACAGGCGCACCAGGAGTTAAGTGTGCTATCGGGAACACATCTTCGGAATGACACAAATTCTTCAATTTTTCCCTTGCCTTATATACTGGCCGAGGGAAGGAAAAACATACATTGTATTCACGTAGAAAATACAAGGCACCACTTGTTTGCGTCAATCTGTGGTGAATCCTACGTGATACGAAAGTTTGTTTCTTTGCTTGTAGAAACCACCGATAGAAACATGTGGTAACGGTCATCTTTTACAAGTCACGTACGTTTTTACATTGTTCTAGGGACAAGTCATCATATCGCATTGCTTTACATTGCATTTGACATATTGGAAATGCCAAGAAAAAGACGATGATTGCATGAGTCAATCATATTTATAAAACCACAAAGCTCAAAGTGCTATGGTTCATGTGCACTGAGGGTGCTGAATTAAATGACTAATATGTGAGTAATCATTTCTTTGGAAAATGTGCGAAAATAGCGATGTTGATGACTTCTTACATTCATTAATTTGGTAGTTTCAAGTAACCTTTTACACCTGAAATCTATCAGAGTCTCTCTCTCTGGTTGAGCGAAATCAATTCTAAGTTAAAAGTATAATATGTATTTTACTTAATCTAACCATTCTAGCCGAATTTTAAGAAATTAATTGACTAAATAATTGATTACTAGTAATAACAGGTAACATACCGTAAAACTTCCAATTATAGCATGCTTATATTTACAGCAGTCCACAACAAGCTGATATTTCAAAATTTAGCAGCTCTTCAGAAATAGCAGCGACAAATTTCACTAACAAGGTAGACTATTTTGGTGGTTAGAGTCCCGACAGTAACGACTTCATAATTTTAAATCAGTTTTTTATGTTGATCACGAATATGAAAACATTATTCTGTAAAACACATACAGTGAAATGTTATGAAAGAAAGTACAGGTTGGCTTATCTGTACGAGTGTTGTACATATTGTTCTTCAAATTTCAAAGATTTATTCTACATTGTTTTAGGCTCATTGAATGGTGACTAATAAACACCCATTCGACTATACCATACACTCGGCGTACACACAATTTCTTTCCGGTTATAACCTTCTATTAAACAGGAAACTACCCCAGATAAAATGGAACACTGCCAACGTTTCCAGTTTAATGCATGGACGTATCACCGAATCAATAGCTTAAAATAATGATTTTCACTAAAAATGTGATCGGCATACATAAAGTCTGGACAGCAGCTGCATGTGTAAAGCTTTACGTATTGCCCTTTCCAATCCAGTCAAGCATGCAACTATTCCCAATTTCAAACATCACTTTTATTCTTATCATAAAGTTGCAGACTCGTTTAATATTGTAATCACATTTTACCAATGAAAGAAAAATTTGTTTTTAAACCATGGACTGAACTTTACAGTATCTAGTTCTACAGATAAGTAAAATCGTATTATTTGAAGTGGGGCCAAGTCTTCGTTTGATTATGACGATGGCTATTGTATATTCGAACTGGTATCTATTAGTGGCTGTCGCCTTTTAATGCGCATAAAACGTATCGCAGGATAAATATTTAAAATTTTAAAAACAATATTAGCCACTCATGCACACAAACTAAACTGTTAGCTAATTGTTTATATATTTTCTTTCATAACTTTTCACCACATTCGTTTTACCGAATAATCGTTTCATATTCGTAATCAGCGTAAAAGACTGATTTAGAATTATGTATTCGTTACTCTCGGAGCTTTACCCACCAAAATAGTATACCCTGTAAGTTGTGCACCTAACAACATTTTTATGTTACATACATTTTATACAAAATATTTATGGTTTCAATATTTAGCAACTCGCCAATTATAGCATCCTTCTATTTACAGCAGTCCCTAGCAGGCAGATGTTTCAAAGTATAGCAGGTGCTATAATTGGAAGTTTTACGGTAGTAAGCATTAATTAAATAAATTAATAAAATTCAAGAACGTTCTTGTCTGAGGATACTGTGGAGCAGCATAACCATTTGCTGCTCCACAACAATGTTCACGTGTTCATTAACCCATGTTAAAATGTGTAACCATGTGGGTGTAGGGATCCAAAAAATCGGATTTTTTGCGTTACATTCTTTATGCACACACCTTAATAGTTATACCCTCCCATCTTCGATCTTTTTGTCTCGTATCTGGTACAGGGACCGAAACGATCCATTGGCATGAATATTCCTCATTACGAAACTCGACGTAATACGAAACTTTTTGTAATACCCGACGTTATGTAACAGCTATGCATGTCAGTGCTTCGATGTTGATGCTTGCCAGCGTTCCACTTCTTCAACAAAGGCTATTTTGTGATATCAATGTACCCCTGTACATCAAGACATTCCGCGAATAATGTTGGTTCAATTCCTTACCTAACAAACAAACTTACAACAACAATAGCTTGGCTCTCCACTCAACCTCTCAACAACACAACTTAGAAAACATATATTTCCAACTTTAAGATATTTATTAGCTACTGCATTAGAAAAAGCAAGTTTATTGTAAATTTTGGAACTCACTTTCTTATGGAAAAATTTCTTAAACATCAATAGCATGATTTTATTGAGTTTTGTTGTCAGTTGTAAATGTATTTATTGAGTAGTAACCGTGACAGTACATCACATCAGTTGATTCTTACTAACATAATCTTAACTCTGAACGGATTGCGTCGGAATTAACTACTTTCGCTCGTGCAAATGAATTGTGTGTGATCACCGCGCGTCGTCTCTTCGTCTCTTGGTTTCCCTACTTATTTTCGACCTAATATCTAAAAGGGTGACTAAAGCGTAATTGTGCTGTCAATACGAACTCCTAATCACTTATTATATTATAAGTGAAGCCTACTTTTGGTGTTACAACTGGAATTAAAACAATTGCGTAATATTTGACTGAATTGAGGAGTGGTAGTGTGGTGTCTGGTCTACAGAGAGCAAAAGCTTTTCGTTTACATGTACAGGTCAAATCAGCTGTATTTAATGTAACAACCATGTTTTGGAACCTCTTTGATTCATAATAATACGAGTTTTTTTCAATATTTTTTAGATCTGCATCTAATTATGGCTTCTGGTGAGAATCATGTCGAAGGTGTCAAACCAGACAGCCTAGTGATTTCTGCGTCCCCTAATGTCTTCTCCAGTGGTCAACTGGACATCCCATCCGCCATGGAAGATTCTTCACTGACGCCTGAACTCAGGAATAAAGTTTTCGAAAATGAGCTGGTGGGTGTTTTGGTGCAAACAATCCGCAACCATTTTTATTTTTTGGATTTAAATGACTAATTCCACAAATTGTTTGTCGGGTATTTTTAATTTAGATAAGAGATCAGATATTTGACTACGTGTTCTCATCAAACCGTAGTGGCACTATCTTGGTGAATAAAGACGTTTCGACTTGTCGACTTGTTGACCATTCCTGGTTGGACTACATTACCTCCCGTCTACAAAAATCAGGGTCTCCAGAATACACCCTAGATTTTGAATATAGTTACCAATCAAAAGAGGTTCAAAAGCGTGGACCAAAGAAATATCAAGTTTACAAATTTTTGGACACTTGGGTATCTTCTCCAGGTGCTGGAAGCCGCATTCCTTTATTCAACATAGAAATCACTCCACATCGGAGATCGATGGAATTCTGTGTGCAGAGCTTGGTCAAGTGCTTGACGCTTTGTGGCAACGGCTTGCACCAGTTAACATTAAACCTTCAATTTACATTCCCTGGGGAAGATGATGCTAGGAATGGCATTAACTGTACGAAATACGTCACCTCCACGGAGGAAATAAATCTACCCAATTTAACGGAGCTCAAAGTTGTACTGCCAAAGTTCGGAGAGAAGAAGCCGCTCGTGTGTCTACTGCTGTCACGAATACTGTCGGGGTGTAAACGGCTAACATTTTTGTGCCTAGAAGGCCAGATTTCTGATCCGTCCCATTGGAGTAGGCTGTGTTTATTAGAGGAGGAATTTTTGTCTGGGAAATCCGAACAACTTCCAAATACCCTTGTAAAACTTGAAATTTATTTAAATGTAACAACGGTGCTGCTGGAAAAGCTGTTATTGGAGAATTCTCTTCCCAAGCTAAGCTGCCTCATGTTAGGTGATATGATTGGGGTTGATAACGACGTCTTGTCCAGGATTATCCGCCGGTACTCTCGGCAACTCGACTACTTTTTTCTTGGCAGAGATTGCAGTAGAGGTGAAGCAAGTTCATCAGCAGACCGAGTCGTGTTTCCCGTTATGACAAAACTAAAGGACATGTGCTTTTCCAATATGTATGCTGAACCCGAGTCGGGGATCAGCCATATTTTTCCAATACTCGAGACTTTGAACTTAATAGGTCAAACCCCCTCCATGCTAAAAAAGTGGATTCAGAATTCTCGTTTCAGTTGTGTAAACGAATTTACCTTCGATTTATTCGCGAATAAACTCAACGACGACGACATTTTTACTCTGGAGCTGTCTCGACAGTTGCACGTTGCATTCCCTAACGTTCAAAATTTGGAAATAAATTTTGGATACATGTGCAGAAGTGAGGATGGGAGTATTCAGAATATATTTGAGTTTATGCCTCAATTGCGCAATCTAACGCTTAGACCAGACACCACTGATCACGCATCAGGGGCTTTAACTTGGGACGCCATTTTATTGGGTGTAACTCCAGAATACGCAAAAACCATAGCGGAATCGCCACGGGGGGAATGGGATTCAATCAATTTGAACCACCACAGTAACCCATCACGTTCCATCGTTAATTTATCACGTAAATCTCAAATAACTTTTTTACTAATTTTTTTTTCTTATTAAATTACGGATAATCAATTAAAGTGGCTATATTTTTTATTACTATGTAGACTTGACAAAGTTTCATC
>JAHZNB010001237.1:0-23140 GCA_027744295.1 Callyntrura guangdongensis
AGTATGATAATCAAGAGCTGTCTATATCCTGAATTTTATCATATTAGAAAAACAATTTGTGCGATGTTGCGGTTCCTTTTAACAATCATTTCCCTAACACTTTTGAATTTGAATATTAACCATTCCCAGCAACCAAAAGTATGTGTGCAGTAATTTATTTGTCAGTAGTGTACAAAGAGCAGAATGTGCCCGATGCCTTTTGCCGAGTAATTTACCGACATCGTGGAATGCCAAAAAAAGTTACATCTTCAAGATCAGTCTAGAAAAGCCCTTGATTTGATACGTACCTATTGTTTCAAATGTGCCAAAATGTATTGGCACCACTTGCACGCAAGATATGCGCCATGCACCCAACTTGTCGTTTGCCGCCGCAATCCACGCTATGCATAATTTAACCTTGATTGGCATTTTTATTGGAATTGTAGTCTGCTGCCGTATAGCGAGTTATATCACTTCGGTTGCTTACGTTTTTAGAGCTCTTGGTAGATTATACACGCCCAAAAACTCGACCAGAAAAAAAAAGCAAAAAAACGAGCTCACGCCAAAACATGCAACTCCTTCCCCTCAATAATATCAATCACTTCAAGACAGCCATACTCAATACTCATCATCACTAACTAACTCACAGCTTTTGCCTGCTAAACGTTTTCATGTATCAACTATTAAACATCGACCATTTGTGTGAACGACATCATCAGTATCATCGCCGTCGTCGTCACTCCTAAAAACAAAAGAACAGCAGCTACAAATCCTGCCCAACCCGAGACTTAATTCAACAAAATTAACTTTCTGTGGTTTCCTTACTGAAATCTCTTTCCTTCACTTGTCTATGCTAACAACAGTCATCCAAAAGTGTCAAAACATGATCATAATCCCACAACACATAAAAATATTCTCAAGAGTTGATAAATCATCCGTAGTCAAACAATTTTTTCGAAGCCATGTGTAGTTAATGTAGTAGTAACGAACGACCATGCAAACAAATAATGAGATTTGTTTTATTAGCATTCCTGGCTAACCTAATCCAACATCGTTGGGTTCAGTTGTTGTATGTTATTATTTTTTGTTCACGAGACGAATTCGAAGAAAAGTCGACGTGCCATATTTGCCTTTCACGCTGAGCGTGTCATGTGTATTTTCTAGTAGCAAGTATTTTTCAGCCAAGCCTGTCCCATAATGTCCTGAAATCCAAGTTAACGACAACTGGATTCGTTTACACATTCACATTATTTTGCACTATTTTCGTTCAAGCTGTTCCAATTTTCATGTTATAATTTTAGAGAAGTGTGTTAACACGTCATCTTCTCATATTATGTACCTAACTCCCAATTTTTTACAGACTTGGCAAGATGCACTTTCTCATCAATCTAAACAGTTGTACTGCCACCGCCACACCACACACTGCAACAGTTTTCAAAATGGTGTCACAAAGCAAATCTTTCTGTTCAATCATCTTCGTAAACGGCGATGGCCAAAATGCGACAACATATCATAAAACGAAGTTTAATCTTCTTTGAGTAAAAAGAAATCCAATCCTACCTACCACCACACATTATTATAACTTCTGAATTTACAAAATGTCCCAAGCAGGTTATTCAACAATTATTTTTAATAGTAAGATTTTATTTTAACAAGACCAAACAGACGACAGAGAAAGAGAGAAGAGGGTGAGAGAGACACACCGAAGGAAAGTAGCGCTCGGTAGAAGAAGTTATGTTATGTAGGTAGACAACAAGCCAAGTAGTGGTATCAAATTATGTAGTTTAAATGAATGATGACAGCACCAGAAAATTGTTGAATGGCTTGCCATATTGCTTTATAGCAACATCAACGCTTATCGTTAGTCTGTTGCTGAAAAACCCTGGCTTATACACATACCAAGATCACAGACCGGCAACGCATCACACTGTTTTTTTTTTATTCTAAAGCAAATTTTAACAACAAATCCAACTAATCAGGTTTTTTGTTAGTATGTTGTCAGTCAGTCTGACTGAACACTTCTACAGCGTCTTTTGATTTTAAGAATGCAGATGCATGTGGCAGTCAGGCAGAGGCAAGTGCATCTGTTTCTAATATTGAATATAGGACACCAAAAATGCACAACGTCTGTCATCATCCCTTTCATAATGCTGAGATTAGAAACGGCCCCAAATGAAATTTTCCAAAACAAAGCAAAGATCAATTTAAAAAATAATTCTCGCACAAAACCTACTGACAATATTGAAAAATTGATATTACAAAATATCTTGAAACTTCTTGCGTAGTTGGTGCAATGCATGTTTATCGTCACAGTATTACCTTATTATTATGACTGTATACATTATTGCCACCATCATCATCGTCGTCATCGTTCAACTATAAGGGCTCAATTGAAATAAATTATGTTGCTTCTTTAGTCCTAAGTACTAGCATTAAATAAAATAATATCTTGATAGATTGTAGTAATGATTGTGGCCCTAATATTCCTGTTGCCTACACTCAAGTTGCAGGCTTGAAAACTACTCCGCTGCTGGCGCAGAGTGTATGGCTGTATAGTGTAGTAATCATTAATAAACTGTAACAGGTTTTTATGTTTTTACGATTCCTAGAAGAACCAGCATAATAAAAAGGATGACATGCGCCATATAGGTAAAAGGCGAGAATCTTCGTTATCGTACAGCTAGTTGTACAGAAACAGAGAGAGGTTGGTTGGTGGACTGTGCCACGACAGGACAGGATACGATAAGGAATATTTAGGAATAATAAAAAATCTTAATATTAAAGTAATTTACCAACAATTGCGGAATCGGAGGCATAACCCCATTTTCCTGATTTTGCTGTTGATTAGACTTATTTGGCTTTGGAAAGCATTCAAGAAGTCTGTTCCTGGTGATATCACACATTGACGCGCTATATTTTTTTCGTGACTCCATTTCTTCTTCTTTTCTATCTTGTGATTTGTACAAATATAATTAATTTTTTATGAATACGAAAAATACTACACACAACAAACACACTCTTTGAAAAGGTATATAAAAATCAGTCAAGTCGCTGGCTTGTCAATTCAAGGAACAATACACGTGTTCACGGATGATGATGGAGGCGCCGCAGAGAAGTGATAGAATTGCAGATCAAGTCGTCGTGGCGGAGAAGAAAAAGTACCGTTATTTATTTCACTTTGTTCCTTCTAGTGATTGATCACAATCTAAAACTTTTTTTTAATATATTATTGAAAACAGTGATTATAAAGCCCGTGTAGTATTTGCATACGTCTTATCATCATCATAAGTAGAAGAACCGTTTGAAATTTTTTAGTATATCTATAAAAGTCAAGGTCCTTTCAAGTTCCTCCTGAGATACTACTTCTTTCTATCAGATCAAGGTTATCCTTTTGCCTGCTAACCAGTCACCGTTTTTTTTCTTGAACAGGAAAATGTGTTAACATTTTTTTGCACGTTGAAGAATAATGTACAGGTTGTAGAGTTGTTGTTAAATACGCGAAGAAGAAGCGATAATTACTTTACAGGATCAATAAAAAAACAGGAAAAATTGGGAAATGAGTTGAGGGACTTGTTGTCTGTTGCTTCACCCAGACTTGAGTAAAAAGGTTTTAAGAATGCTACTACCGTTTTTTATGATACCGTGTACATTACCATTATCAAAGGTCGTGATCCTAATCCTCTTCGCTGCTGATGACGATGATGATGATGATGACGCTGGTTTATTACAACAACAACAACGACTAATACGACATAGCTTTTCGCCGTCGTCCAAAAGCGCAAACATGGTCATGATTTTGCAGCTTGTTATTAGTCTCCTACCTCGGCTCTCTGACGCTGAGCCGTGATTATTTTTCATTTAGAACTATGACGCTGCTCTATTTGGCGGTATATAAAGTAATATTAAATTTTGAAAGTAGTGTGTAGGTATAAGGAACGTGTGCATTATATTCAAATCACTTCCTAAATATTCATATTATTCATGTGTAGGACAAAAATACGTGCCAGAGGGAAGTAAAATGAGCGTATCTGAATGTATACCTATGTAGCCCACATATTGGGAAGATGCGCCAAAGTAACATCATCACAGGTATAAAAGTGGCATGGCTTGCCTCTTCTGGTGGTGGTGGTGGTCATAGATTTCAAAAGAAAAGGAGCAAGTTAAGGTGTGCTCTTTTCATAAACTAATGCTTTTTCATTCACAAAACGCCTTGAGCGTGTGCACAACAATTTTTAAAGCAAAGTGTAAACGGAGCTGCGACTACACGACAACATATGTAACATTCTCAATTTTCTGGCAGTGGTGGTGACCAATATTTATGTTGGTGCCAAAAATGTTAAATCCATTAATTGATTAATATGCAAGATCGCGTGCGACATATTTTCAATAATTCTAGTATATATAGTAGTACATGCTGTGAAATATCCGATCTCGGTTGCACTACATACTGAAAACATTATCAATTATTATGATAGCCTTACAATTATTAGCAGGCCAACTACAGAGAGTGACAAACCAGAAGTCGTTGTTTCATTTTCAGACTTTGTAGATCAAATATGAGCTCATTAAGGTTACTACTTTATTTTCTAGGCGCACTTCTATAGGTAGTTATTTAACAAAGTCAAGAAAAAGAAAGAGCAGTAAGAGCACCGAGAGAAATACATTTTTTGTGATTGTAATTGTGAATGAAGGTTTAAAATAATTTTTCGTGCTAATTTCTTACATTGGTAGGTACGTGGGTAAAATCATAATGTAATATAATGAGACAAGGGATAGGACCACCGACGGTGAAAATTTTACGGATTAGCTTATAATGATCATGGACTCACAGATTTAATAATCTAAAATGTTTTAGGGGAATTGCCATAAAAAACAATAAGCAGGAAATTTCGTTGATAAAGTTTATGTTCTTTTTTGGCTTGAATGTCCCTTGTCGTGTACAATTAGTGTGTAGTGTATAGGGTTAAGTTGATATAAATTCTGCCTGGCAATCTGCAAAAATTATTCTAATGGTGAACGCATTATTACACTACAATTGTTTTAATTCCTTGGAACTTTGGAACTTACTGCTACTCTTAAAGACTTCACATAAAAAACAATTTGTTCATCTTTACTTTGTACTTGTCCTTTTGGTGCAGAGAACACATTTATGTTTATTTTATTTTTATCGTATTTCTCTATAAAAGGCGCAAGTGCACAAAGAAGAATTTTGCCGACCAAAATATCCAATAATGTTGCCTACAATGTTTATATACGCAGTTCATCTACTGCACTTTAAAAATAAGCAGGAAAAAGGGTTTACTCAACAAATGCACGTGTTGTAACAAGAAATGCAAGAAGAGTGATGACGGAAGACAGTAAATATACTAGTTTTTTTAGAGCTAGAATAAAAAAACAGAAACAAAACATGGGAAAAAGAAAGGAAGAGCATAGAAGCAACGAAAAGTAAACACAAACAGACACGAACACGATGTTACATCGTTTTTTCATTTGTAACATCAGCCAGAATCCGAAAATCTAAAGATACCGGAGAACATATTTTATCCTACTTACTAGCAGGCACACATGTTTATACTAACTAAGCGTGACTACCGATTTCAACAACATGTAATTAGCCAGTTTTAAATGCACTAAATGCACCAAAGCAAAACGAGCGCATGTATCAATGAAAGTTCAAGATGAGCATAAAAATGAGACGATGATTGAAGCAAACGAAGTGTGCATAGATCGTTACACCATATTTAAATTTATGCGTACATACTGCACAGCATATATACTTTTTAAATCATAGGTTTCGGTCGGATACATAAACATACGCTCACCAATTATTACTCCAAACCGCTTAAAAAAGAAAAAGAAGCAAACATTACGAATAATCTAAAACACGCGCAAGCTTAAACCATTTCTTTCTTAAACTTAAATAATGATTCAAATAATTAACTTAACCCTTAACCTCGATTGACACCAATTCTATTTTAAAAAATGTTTGTAAATTAATATTTCACTGTGCAGCTGCAGTTGTGATTACAGATTACGAACCAGTAACCCGTTTAAACAGTTGACAGTTTGAGGAATAAAAGTTAAATAATTTGTAAATGTTTTAGTTTTACCTGTGTTGATTTTATTCGCCGTAATGTGACTTTCCTTTCTCGAGACATGATGAAGTTAATGATGTTTATTTATTTAAGTACTGTCACTTAACCACTTTCAAATATTGTCTACTCCTCAACAGCAGCAGCAATTTTCCTTTCCTCGGAAGTTTGTGCTCCTTGTGACTTCCCCAACAACACTTGACAGGTTCACATGCACACAAAGTGTTTCCAAGTCATGATCAGTTTAGACAGTTGACGTTGACAGTGTCACTAATGAATGACCAATTTGCCGCAACGAACGACGAACAACACATGCGTCTTAATCACGTCAGATTTTACGCTTTAATTAACTTTTGCCGGCAAATTACTCGAAGCTACGAAGTCAAGACGTTAATATGAAAATCGAAATCACAAACGTAGAAAGCATTTCCTCAGTTCATTACGTAGGTAGTAACGAAAAAGCAATTATTATTTTTTCTAACGGACCTATGAATCTAGACAAAAAATACGAACAAAACAACAACAATGTAATATTTTATTAATGTCATCCTCATTACCACCTTCAACGTTACACCATGACTAATAATTCATTCGCAGTTCTTCATTTTTCATTAAGCCTAATGTCATGTCTCATAGTATTGCAAAGCATCACATCTAATTCAAAAACTGTCTGGGCTTTTTGTTACCACAATAGACAAAACTATGACCAATAAGACAATAATATGAGTCAATGCGGATTATTACGACGGCGCGACCACAGAATTCTCGACCATCACCAAAAACGCATTAACTAACTAAACATGAGCTCCTCTTTGTTATCACTATTGCCACTATCCCACATCGCACAGTAGTGTAGTGCTAAGGTTATAAATTAAACAGGAAGAGGAAATTCACAATCAGAACGACCGTTTTTGATGATGAGTTTCAAATTGAAATACGCACAATACATACCAGTCAGAGCAACAGAAACGAAATGAAGAGTAAGAGTATTCATCTCAAAAAGAGTTAACACTAAAAAAATAACCTGAACCAAACCTACACCCTGCTGCAACGATTTATAAAAAACTCACGTATAAAAAGATCTTTCACGCGAGGCAAAATACTAAACAGATATAAAAATGCAATTTGATGTCCATTTTCCTACGCACGCAATAATAACGTGTAAGCAATGCAACAGAACTAGTAGAAGTGTAGATAGCAATTGACAATCATCACAACAAAAATATCCTACGAATTCGTTTGTCAGCTTCCCTTTTGTTGTCAGCTTTGAAGCAATAAAACTGTAGTGACAACAATGATACAACCAGTCAGTCAAGAGTTTAAGGCCAAGCGGATGACAATCGACAAATCAGGATGGGCTCATGTACATATTATTACACTTTATCTACTACACAGTTACAACAGGAGCGTCAATACAGACACTACTGTGTAAAGTCAATTTTTTATCTAACTGGGTCCTCGTCCTCATAGATATCCCACTAAAACCTACCTAAACAAACACATAAACTATGGTGAACCCAAAACCATGCATGCATCGATAAAATACTTACAATGATGATGATATTGTTTAAACGGTCATAATCAGGATATGCTCTTCCAACACTAAAAATACATTTTCATTGTTGATATATTGTAAAAAAAACTCGAAATATAGATAATGAAACTGTGCTAATGCTAAAGTGTCCTTTATATTTTCATCCGTTTGGATTAAATGGAATGTCGAGTTTTCTACACAAGTACACACATTTCATGACATGTCAACTGCTTGATTGGTCACGACTCACGACAAACAACGACACGAAACGAAGGCTTGTGGGTATGAAGGTATGTCGCATTGGTCGTTAGTGTGTGCTATTCCCCGCACAACGAAACTGGAGCAGTGCCTAAATTTATTGTTAGTCATACAGAACACGAAATAACTATAAAATCCTCTCTGTGAGCTGAGTTTTTACTTTTGTTTGTGTGTAATTAGAACTAGAAACTGCAGCTGTATTGTCATTGTAAAGGTTTCAATAGTTATGTTATAAATCTGGCGTGATATTTATTATTAGGACTGTTAAAGCTTCATTAGGAGAAAACAAAGATAGGTAAACCCTACTACCCAAATGGTTAAACTGAAGACCACATTGCGTGAAATCGGAACTGATGAACAGCAGCTCTATATAGCTACCTTCTAAATTACTAATCATAATCACATTATGAGTCAGGGACCATGATGATAAAACGGTCATTAACGAACTGTTTTTAATGTACACACATGATATCATGATCATATAGACCATATTTTTTGTAAAAATAGCATGTTTTCGTGTTTGAAAAATCTAACATGATTACAATCCAATGCAAACCAGAAAACCAGCCTTTCGGCATTTGAAATAAAATTTCTCATTTTACAAAGCTTATTTTAAAGATGGACCTGATTTATCCTTTTCACATAGCACCAGCACCAACGGATAGGTGTGAAAAGCAATAATAATTTTAATCTAAAAAAGATATGTCTACCGCTATATACACCCTTCTCGTCTCTTTTTTCCTACGTTAGCGTTATCTATCTTTTTGGGTTAATAACTGGCCTGCCTCTTGAGAAGAACGACTGACATTGCCAACAACAAGAAACTTTTTTTTTTCAAAAAGAGGATCATTTCAGCCTAGATTTTTCCTTATTAAGATCCGTTGTCATCATCATCTTTACAACGTTTTACAGGTGTATCTTTTTACCGTCACCGGTCATCCTGACCATAATAACATCAAGTTGTTATTGTGCACACTTCCATATAAGTTTATTTTGCTGACGTTTGCCGTTGGTCTTTGCAAAAGCTACTCTTGCAAAAATATTCGTTATTCTACTGTAGGTCTTCTTTTGTTTGCCTTTTCAAATCAAACGGTTTTGCAAATCTTTTGTGTGTGGGCTGCTGTTGCTGTTTTTTATTATTATTAATAAAAAGAACGGTGATACCAGCTGAAATAAATAGGATTGTCAGACCATTTAGAACATTTCTTGACGTAATATTTGTTGACCTTACTTATTATTGAACCCGTTCACCTACCTTCTTGACTGCATTTACATTATCTACATGTTATGTTATTTGCCCGTATTGTAACTGTGTAGCAAGTGTGCATATCTATTTTATAGCGATAGTGATGCTAATAATCTATAACGGTAAGTTTCTGCTGTGACGCCTGAGCAGTTTATTTTTATAATTACGTGTCATCTAATTTACTTGTTTTGGCCAGTAAGCATCGTCATCAACCCATTCGCTACGGAGAAACAAGATAATTTTATCTAAATATTCTTACGAAACAACGGTTTAATGAAGTCGAGCAAGCCGTCGCGATTGGCCACTTAAAACAAGGTAGCAACAACAACAGAGCAACTTTCATACCTGACTATAGTACATTCTACGAATCCGAAACAATGACAAAAAAAGCTTTGAACTAATTACGGACGATGACTTGGTGAACTGTGAAAATTAATCCTAAAATTAAAGCAGAGAGAATGTCGTGATACGATCCACCATATTAGCAATTTGTACGCTAAGTTGGTAACTTCCGCTGCATGTCATCTTTTTTTCATCATCATCTTAAATCTTCAAAAATGCAAGCAAAAAACAGTGTTTTTCACTGCCAACTTTTACCAGTCTTGCCTTCCTTTTTATGGGTATATAGGTTACTGAACCGTGAGCCTAGGCATCTTGTCGTCCTCAAAAATATTCACAGTTATAATTTTTTTCCTTGTCCCAATGTCCTTCCAACTTTTAAGACTGAACTGCTTTAAATATAAACACGCTGTTTTTTTGTAAAAAGGTATTCTCTCAGCGTGACTTTGAGAACGGGAAATTAGTTGACAAAATGCAAAGCAAGGAAGCGACGCAACGGTGGCAGAAAATGGTATTGTCCTCGTGATATACACTGAGAGAAATTTTTTCCTAGTCGTAGTCGTGATCGTGATCTACCTGTCTTTAACTACCTGTTTCATTCCCATTACACGTCTGATATGACGACAACCAAACGAAATGATGGTATAATAATAATAATGATGATAATTTGTTTGTGTATGCACATTAAACCCGGTGAACGGTCAAACGGTAACATGACACCTTTCTCTTTACATAAAACACAGATGGTCTCATCAATCATTAGGCTTACAGCCGCAACAGCCCTTCGTTGTGGTCAACGCAGATTCACCATTTATATTGTTCTCTAACATGCAATCTGCTTTTATTGCTAACTACTAACTATTTTGTTATTTGTTATCACTAAAATATATCTGGTGACGATAAAAAAAGCCATATAAATTCTCAATCCGCATCCCAATTCCAACGTATAATCATCAAGGGTAAAAAGTACAAATTCAGACAAATTGGGATAAATCTATCATTAAAGCGTGAACCTCACACTTGACTTGAATGATGTGAATCCAAGCAAAACAATATTTTTTGTCTTCAACTCCCTCCTCTGGTCCGAATTCGAATATACAAGCAAAAAACAAAAACTGCAACAAAACCTACTCAATTATGTTGTTTCGAATTTCTAGCGTGTATCTCTGTGTGTACAACTACATAAAGATTACTTGGTTTACATTTTCATTTGGGTGGCTTTGTGCACAAAGCGAACCAAAAAAATGTTAACCGAAGCAAAATCGGAATGGAGGAGTAGTAATATATATAAATTTTTTTATACATACATATTACATACATTGTAACTTTAACAGATATAACGGGAATCGAGGGAGGGATTTTTTTCTGCTTTTTTAGTTATCATTTCCCATTACAGCTTAAAAATATCTTTCAAAAGAGAACAGAAGTGGGTAGAGAACATGCAAACAAACACAACATTACACTTTTTTGGCAAATGAAGAATGAGAACGCGAATGACTTCGAAAATATGGTATTGTATGGGATTTTGATGATTTACCACGAAACGAAGGTTTTCATTTTTGACCAAAATGTTCATCTATCATCTTCACAACCCGTCAAAACTGAATACACTTTTGTAACTATTACACGAGTTATTTTAAATACACGAGTTAACGTACTTACACGTAATCCTAATACTGGGGTCCATTAATAGTGTAGTAAAGTTTTAAAAAAAAGTTCACACACAACACACCACACACAAACATGAAAACAGACGAAAAATTCGTGGTAGATATTTCTTTAAAACACTCGATTAAATACTACACCGTGGGAGTAAACAAACGTCCAACAAACTCCGTCCCGACGCCTGCGTTACGCTCTTCATGAAAGACAACGGCAAAAATAAACAAAGAGGGAGGAAGTTCAAAGGCTTCTTTTGTAACAACAGTCAAGTAACTATATTCCCGTGAGTTTTTTAAACGATGATAATAATGATGATGGATGATGAACTGTCCATTTTTCTTTTTCAGTTAGTTTAAGTCACTCGTAAACTCGGTAGCGTTTTCGTTTTTTAAATTTATAAATTGTGTTCATTCACTGCCGTTGTTCATATTCAAATCAGAAGAAAACATTTCTATACTTGACCAACCTTTACAAAGTTAAAAAGAAACTTTTAAACGGCGGCTAAATCGCTTTTCGTTGGGGTTCTCTCTCAGCACACGATATTGCTTTGCTCATCAACATTTATCATGTATCATACCGACATCATTCCACATTATTTACACAGTTCGCCATCCGTGTCCACAAAAAAACACGAAACAGAAAAAAAAACTATACTGAAATCCTAAACTGCAAATACAGTGCGCAATATGATCCTCCTTTATTGTCTCCCTGTCATTATGCCATTATCATTCCCTCTGTTCTCAGGAGCTTGTCAACCGTATCCAAAAAACACAATGGCTGAATTTCGTATTTTAACGTTTTTGGAAAAAGTCACTGTTGTTGTGTGTAATATTTATAACGTTGCGTACTTTGACTTTCGTGCATATTATTATCAGCACAGCACCAAAAGTTTTTTTGTTATTGTGATTAGGCACACGGAGAGGGACAGTGGAAAAAATAACAGAATTTTATGCAAATACGAGGTATTTTTAAATACAATTTTTCATCTTTTTTTCAGTTATTCACCACCACTGCGTCATTACCACATGCACATTATGTGATGATGATAATAAAGATGATGCAGCTTTTTGTATTTGTTCAGTAGCTTCTTCTTCTTTAGCAATGGCAATAACACGTAGAGAATATTTCATGACAATGATAATCAACCACCAAAATGATTTTTTTTTCTTAATCTTTAGACAGCGACAGCGCGCAATTATGGGCTACTCGTTGAGCGTCCTGTAGACAGAGAAGCTGTATTGTAGAAATGCGCGTTGTTTGATGGGAGCTTATAATAACATGAAATTCACTTTGCCTTGTTGGTCGTTAGATTACAATTACAACATTACCCAGCAGAAGAAAAGCAAGATAACAAGTTACAATGCAAAACTGCAAGTGGTAACAGTAACACAAAGAAGTAGCAGGGCAGCGTTGATGATGATAACAGACAAGACAAGATAACACAATCTCTAACGTACTTTTCTACACGAAAAAAAAGTACCACAAGAGGAAAATCCAAAATTTGATCGTGATTTTTCGTCTGAGATTATTGGGAGATGTGTAAAGTAGAAGAATTGAAATTCGAAAACGTGTGTAGCAATAGCAAAATAAGTGGCTGAAGAAGACGATTATCCTTCTTGTCGGTTGAATAGACAGGAAACCTGACAGTGTTGCTAGTGCTGCTGCTCAGTAGAACCAGATTCTTTTTTGAATTTCAGCAGTAAACTTGCTAAAACTATAACAATAAAAAATTGTGATAATAATGTCAGTCACACATCCACACACACACAAAACAACACACATCAAATATCAAACTTCTCTGCTTGAACCGATTCCACTTTTTTTTCTTCAAGAAGAAAAGATACAAACGGCCATACGAAAAATATAAAAGCAGCACACCGATATCACGTTCTCACACATTAGTCTTGTCATGAATCTCAACAGCTACTGACTACCTTTTCTCCTTTTCGCGTGTAATAATATTGCATGTGCACACAGGCAGGTAGATAGGTACACATTTATAATAATGCCACTTTTCTGCAATAATAATAATAATAACAATATATAATCCTCCCTTCTCCTTGTAATGTAATAACAGACAAGAATGAAACTAAACTTCTAATACGAGATGGATAGCAAAATAGCAAAACTGCACGTCAAGTCACACAACATACACACAACAGGTAAGTTAGATATATAGACACGCAGAAGATATTATTGTATCTATGCTAAAATAAAATATTACCCCCACATGCAATGCAAATCTCTCTTTCCGACCCTACAACACTCTGCATCATCATCGCCAAATACACACGTTACAAATATTACTTGTTTTTGTTAAATGATTAAAAAAATATGAAACTCAAAATGTAGTACATATTATGCATAATAAGTGATAAAGCAAGTGTACACGTTCCCTCTCTCTGGTAACAATAAATAAACAATATGAATTTTGGCCCTCATCGTGCATCTATATTTGCATACGTACTTATCATCTGTGTCTATGAATTATTAAGTCACCAGCGTTTTACATGTTGAAGGTACACACCATTATTTGAAGCCACATATGTTGTTGGGTTGGGAGCAGAACGCAGAGAAGCATTGTTGGGAGTATTAAGTATTTCGACGTCAGCTCCCAAACGCTGTATTCGACATTGTTGAGTTTTGAATTATATGCTGCACCACCACCAGACCAGGCATGTTACAGTAACCAACTGCTTGTGCACTTGCTTGTCGAGAATGTATGACAATCAAAATAAGAAAGGGTGAACAAGAAGTGTGTACGTGTAGGTATCTCGCTGTGTACGAATTGAACCAGAGATGATAAGCATGATGATGATAATAATGATGATGATCAGCCTGCTTGTTTAACGTAAGGCATAAAATACATATTGTTGCAGCATATATCATTGTTAGGTATGAATTACCATTACACACACGTGAGAGGTAAAAAAAAGTAACCTGTGATGATGATGGTGATGATGGCGAGAGTTTTTCATTGTTTAATCATTTACATTTGGATGTCGGTACCTATAAAACTCGGCGCTGCTGCGCTGCTGCCAGAGAGTTGTTTGCATCTCTCCCTGTATCTCTATCTGTAACAACGTAACGTAACACCAAAGAGCGTTCATACGTTAACGTGTAGCTGAGATATGCCCAACAAACGAAAGAACACTTAGAACACTGCTGTTGCAAAGAATAATATAGAGCACGGCAAAAACTACAAAATGCATTTTAAAAATGCAACGCACAAGGTAGCTGGCTCCCTTCAGCCTTCGTTTTTTGTAAAATAAAAAAACAGGTACACATATGCAAACACTTGTATATGTTCTAACGTTTTAACTTTATAGTTATTGCCGACGTTAATTCAGCCTTATAGTTTTTAAAAAAAATACCTACAAGCTTCATACACGCATGAAAACAGTACACAGGTTTGAAGGGATAAAAAAAGTTTCATACAAGAAGCGAGAGAGAGAGAGATGGTACATGTTTCAATTGTAGATTTAAGATGTTGATCAAAGTAACACATGGATAATATACACGTTTTGATGGGGATTATATTTGTGTACATTATTTATTTGCCAATGTGCAACACAAGTAGTTGGTAGTAGTAATTGGTATATATAGAGCATAGCATGGTGTACGTAGGCATACAAAAAAACTTTTGGCCGACGTTAATTCCCCATTTAACCTGCTAACTTGCTTATTTTATTTTCATATTCCTGTTGACTGCGTATGATTGCACGAGGAATTCTCGTCATTGAATGGTGCGATCACGATGATGATGATGATAGACGCTTGCAGACAGGCAGACATTGGGTTAAACGGATAAATACGCACAGAGAGATAATATTGTTTTGGATGTGCAGGAGGTTGATGATGGTGTATGTAAGTTGGCAATCTTAAATTTCATCTGTCGACGTCTCTCTGAGCATTTTTTGTCATTATGTGGCAAATGAGGCAGGGAGAGTACAAGGGTAAATGCACTTTCTTTGTTTTCAGTCGAGTGCTGTGCTGCGAATAACATGATAGTATTTGTTAACGATATTTAGATGAAAAGTGCTGGTGGTAGAGTGGAATGATCCTATTATTATCATCATCTTGTCATGATAGGTATGATGATTTGGTATGTCTTTTTGATCTTTGCTTTAAAATTATTAGCTATCATTTGCATATTTTTATCAGGTGGAGGTGAGTGGCATTGCGTGTTGTGTGTTGGCAGCTGAACTATAATGTCGACGCTTTGCAGCTGTAATTTTTTTTAGAACAAAGCGATGATAGTCATTCAAATCGATATTCCACTATAATTTACTAATGAAAATGGGGGAAATGAGTCATATTTATCATATCGTAAAGGAATTTGGGTAACAATGATGGAGGCTAGGACGTAAGTATACAGTACACCACAAATATATAAGCTCTGTAACTTGTAACAAAGAAGAAATCAATGTGCACGTAGGTAGGAGGTAGCAATTTATTATTTTGTATATTTGTTGTAGCGCAACAATAAGAACAACGCAATCGTTTGTAATAAATAATGGGCCCAAAATAATGTGGTAGGTGCATGCATAAATAATGGCAGATAAGCAGACTTATTGTTAGATCATTATATGAAATTGTTATATAGTTCGGGGGGATTTTCAGTATGATGATTGATGAATAGGTAAGTTTTACTATCATCAACAAACGACACGTTTGTTTTGATTGCTGTAAACTTTACAGTGTAAAAAGTAGAAACCATAAGATTATTAACTATAGTTCGTAACAATTTATTGACAATCAGATGTTGGTAACAATTTAATGCTAGTGATGATGTAGTTCTCTATAAAATGCTACGCAGCAATTTAGAATGCAATAGTTTTAATTTACATCCAGGTAAGTGCAATTCGGATACGAAAAGTATGATCGAGTATTTATCAGAGAAGAAGTAATTTAAAATATAATGGAGTGGAGTTAGATAATGAGACATGTCTTCTGAAAAAGAGTCCGTGTAAAATCACTAATTGTTAATTTGCATTTCCACGCTCCCAGTCCCAATATCAGAATGAAGCAAGCGGTTGTAATTGTAAGTTATATTAATTGATTACCCAATTAAAAAGCTACGCGGAAGAATAAGAAAGGCAAATGCCAAAGTAATTTTTGTTACCTTTGTTCTGAAGCTGTCCTCGTCTTCACTGTCCTCCTTTTCAAAAAAATCATCTCTGCTCTCCAAATCTGGTGATTGAAGTTTCCGGTTGTACGACAGGTTACCATAGGTTGGCCCGTCAAGCTCCTCCTCTTGTCCACCTTGACTTCCAGTTTCAAAATCAACAAAATCCGCTGGAGTCAAGGATCTTCTCGATCGCGTGCTACTGGACATTCCTCCTCCACCACCACCACCAGCGCCACTACATTCATTCCCTCCAATACTTTCCATAGACGCCGCATCTGCTCGACTTTCTCCAGCTTGCCGACTACTGGATCTTGACATTCCCAGCTCCGCTCCCATTTGTTCCACCGGGGTTTTCACTCTCCGCTGATACCAGGATCCCACCTTTCTTCTCGCCTTTTCGACATGACTCGTTACAACAGACTTGGACTTTTGCAAGCTTGTTTTCGCCTTGTTCAAACCAAATCCAATTTTAACTTTACCGATAATTGAACCCGGCTCGGAAGCCGTCCCATCACCATTTGGCAAATCTGAACAATTGTTAGAAGTAACGGACATCACCTTTCCATCCCGTATGAGGGACACCGAGCTTGGACGATCATTTCCTGCCGCTTTAAACTCCGCCAGCATCATTTGACTGATTCTCGAAGCCCTTTGGTACGACAAATTCTCCAACCTTGTACGCCGCCTCTCCTTAATTAAACTTACTTTCCGGGGCGGCAAATTGATAACAGCGTGTACAACAGGTACGGGCGCATCGGAACTGGGATTTTCCAATTCCATGATTTTCGTCGAGAATCCTCTGCTGCTCTCAGCACACTTATTATTCATACTATTTAAATGTTCCGTAAACGACACGTTTTGCACTGACGGATCACAGCTAGATTTTGTATTACTTTTCTTGGTGGCCACAGAAAACTTTCCTTTCTTCACAACAATATTTTGATAGCAATGCTCCTCATCCTCACAGTCGTCTTCTGATAGGTCATCCACACCTCGGCCTTCTGTCAATGGTCTGGTGGGTAAGGCAAACTTGTGACTATTCTCCACATGTTTCTGACGGTTTACCACTTTCTGCACCAATACCCCCTTATCATCTCCCATTTCCCTTTCTATCATTAGGCCGTGTGCAACAACCAGATTTTGGTAGAGCTCCGAAGTGGAACTTTCCTCCACTCCTGGCTCGTTTCCATCTTTTCCTGGATCGTCATCATCATTATAATAGCTTCTGCTGCTGTTGAGCAGTTTCTGTGCATTCTCTTTTTCGGGCGCATTAGAAGCCGAGGATGAGTCTGTCGTGGTGGAGGAGTCGGGATAGGATGGGATCGGTGGTGGTGGCGGTGGTGGTCGAGGAGACACCGACATGGTCGAGGATGGTGATCCCGACGGGCACTGAACTACTTTAGCTGCGAGCTTCACTACAACAATCTGGTCTTTTATTTGACTGTCAGCACATGCTGTTGTTGAGGATGCCATGCTGCATCCAACTGTCGCCTTCCTTCTTGACGTTCCCGATAATGAGGACCCTCCCTCTGCTCTACAAATGCCACCAGGGAAAGTGTGTACAGACGGAGTCGGGCGATCTATACCGCAGCTACTGCTGCAATCCGTGCCGTCATCGTCATCGTCCATTTCCCAAGAACAACCTGTTATGCATGTTTCGTCGTCATTACCGTCATTAATCAAATCGGAAGTTCCAATCCCTGGCTTTTTAGCAGCCACATTGGGTGAAATATTATTTTTACTTCGGAGAGGTAATATTATGTCGTTAATAATCAATGGAATCATGTTGTCGCCTAGTATCACGGCGTCTCGTTCTTCGTCGTTTTCCAGTTCAGGATTTTCCAAATCTCTTATGTAAATCTCGACATTTTTCATTTGACACGTTTTCTTACTTTCCCCCGAGACTGCAACTTCGTCACTTGTCTCAAGATTACTCTGCTTTTCTGTTGACTTTGAAGCACAAATATTTTCTCCCTTCAACTGAACACTCTCAAAAACAGGCGGATTTTCAATGTCACTAGACTTCAAATCGTTTCTACTTGAACGCCCCTCTTTATCTGTTTCAAGTCCAGCCATGGTGTCCGGTGATGCTTTCTCGTTACCTTCCTTGCAGGGAATACTGTGACTGGAAGCCACACTTTTGTAGCTGTCTACAGACGAATCGTCTTCACTTTCCACCTTATCGCCACTTGTCGGAGTTCCTGAGCCAGAGCGAACTCCTTTGACTAAGGCATGAAGCCTTGGGGGTTTTGATGGTACCGGTGGTGGGGGACCACGGTCCTGTTTGGAAGTTGAAGCACTATGAGATGAAGCACTCTCCTCATTACTATTGCTGCCGCTGCTGCCACTTTTTCCCTCTCCTGCAGACTTTAATTCATCGCTATCTTCCGTTTCCTTGTTTATGCACGTCACCCCAGACTGGCTGGTTTCACTAAGACTCGTCGACTCGGATTCACTCATTTTCCACACAAACTTTCAATGGTGACAATTTTTCTTGTTATTTCACACTCTACACGTAGTACAAGGAAAAAACGTTAATATTCTTTTTATGCGTCCATTATACTCTATGAATAGTCTTGTTCACCCGACTTGTTGATTCTCTCAGCTTTGTTTGGCATCTACTTTGAGCACCAACAGCAAAGAAAATGACTGCAAAATCGTATTTCACTCTCTCGTTATTTTCGTTTCAGCTCAGCAGCAACATTTTTATTCTCTCTCTCTTTTTCTAACCCTGCCGTTACATTACAGATTACACTGATCACCGCTACCACTACTACTTGATTGATTACCATCTCTGTTTACAGTTGCACCAATGCAAGGTTTATCAGAAAAACGCTTCTTTTTTTTCAAAAAAAAACTACAAAACTTCGTATGGCAGCATCAAGAAAACTGATCCAGGGAGAAGTTTTTGTATACCATGTAACAGAAAAGCATTTCCTAAGTGAACTGAAACTGACAGAAGTGAAGTAAGGACCGGCATTAATGAGAACGCATATGATTACCATTATACATAGAAATCTGTTACAAACAAAAACAACATTGCAAGTTTAAGTTTCGTTATATATATTTACCACCCCACACGCAATTCACCATGCTTAAGTGTTAAATACGATGTAGAAACGAAAAAAAAAAAGATTTAAAACTAAATACAAGGGGATTTCCTCAATAACATTATTGATCCTGACGTGCTACTCACTTGTATAATATGTATACCAAAAGTAAAACGGTTTCGGCAAACACCACTACTCTGCTACACAGCGAGGGGCACGTTGCATCACTCTTACAACATCCACATTATTATCATCAAGCTTGAAAGCGTGTAAGGTTGCTGGTGAAGGAATTGGTAACATTTAGAGTTTGTTAAGAAGTTTAAAAATTGGCTTGGATTCGTATTCTCGGATAATCAAAATAAATACGTTATATGCCACAAGTTAGAAAGATAAATGCAGATAGAAAAAAAAAACTTACAGAGAGAGCATATCAGTAATAGTGATAAGAGTAGGTATATATGGATGAACATTATGAGTTTTGTTGTATACATTAAGAATAATATGATGTAGTAAAGTTGGCATCCAAAGGGAAAAAAATAACATTACATTTAAATACGGGAACAAGATAGGTTACTGTTACATACACGTTGTTGTTGTGAGAAGATAGACGAGTATGTGAGTAGTGAGAGAAGTGAGTATAGAGAGAGAGATGAGAGATCTTTGAAGAGGTCTTCTGGAATTATTTTTGGCTCAAATGAAAACCCTCTAAGCCCTGTCGGGTAATAAGCTCAACGAGTAGTGGGATTGTAGAGAGGGGTGATAATGATAAATCCTGATCAAGACAGAAGTAGGAACTATATTGCATTTTTGCTTTCAGGCAAGTAGTAGTAGAAGTAGATATGGAAAATGGAGTAGCGGAAAGGCACACCAAGGTAGTGTGGTCTATATTTCCTTCGTATAGGATGTAATGATGTGATGCAGCTTTTGCTTTGCCTTTTAAATTTGAACTGCAGGAAACTAGATTTTTTCGAGAGAAAATGGTCTTTTCTGGTGTATATTGATCGAGAATTTGGTTTAACTGTATGTTTGTACAAGAGCATAAAATATTATTGTAATCATCGTACAGGAGGGATGGCCAACACAGGCCAACACTTACGTGTGTGTAGATAATTTTTATGTGCGAGAGAGAAACTGGTGAACATTATCATTTTACATTTGAAATAATGTTTATGAAGCGTCAGCTTTCGTCCAAGTGGTGAAGACAAATGCACTTGGGAGAAATACATTAAGATGTACGAGTGATTGCTGACTTTTGGAATCACAGGGAAAATCAGAGCAGAGACATGGGTGTGTGGGGGTCCAATAATTTAGTGATGTTTGTACTTTGTATGTATGTAGTAGATAAAAAAATTGCTGTGTGAGAAATTGTTTGGTTGCATTCTTTTTTTGTTACATAGAAAGACAGAGTGGTTAACTTGAGAAGAGACTCTGTGGCTATTTGAGTTGTTGTTGAAGCCGTGAAAGACTGGCGTCGTCGTCGTCGTCAGTAAATGGCAAATGGCATGTCTTCTTTATTTATTTTGGCTTTCCTTTACGTTTTGGGGGCACGAATAGTCTTAAAAAACTGAAATGGCCAATGCCAGTTTACGCTAAGTGTGTTATGTACGAAATGAATATTTATAGACATTTTTTGTGAAAGTCGAACATTGTAATCATCTGCATACAACTTTAACCGAGTGAGGATGAAAAATATTTGACACAAAATGCAGTGAACAAATAAGAGACAATAATTATGAGTCATATGGATATCACTCATCATGAGTCTTCTTTTTCATTGTTTACTATATTCCATTTGCCCTTTGAAATACTTCATCACAACAGTACTATCAAATACTATACATATGTCACAGGGAAAAGAAAAAAACAGTTAGCATAAATATTATCGTAATTTTAACTAAACCCACAACCAAATACCGTTAGCGGGCGGAGCTTCCATACAAAATGCTGCTGTTATTTATTCAACTCTCAGGTTCCCAAGTACATGTATATATTTTGCTGGTCAGAGTAAATCATGGGTAAATAGTAAATACGTAGTACGCACGTAATAAAATAAAAGACATTTATTCCAGATTTAGTAAAAGTAATTTTTAAAAAGTTACTTTATATTTTACTTGCAGCGAAGAGGACAAAGGTCAACATTGAAAAAACAGTTGTAATCTTTTGAGACGACAATGAGGTACATATAAAAAGAAGAATACAAACAATCGATCTTTATTACCATCCTTTTATTCTATTCATCATCACGCTTTTCGTATAGTTGCCTTGTCCTTGCGACTCTTCGAGATCAGAATGTCCATGATTCTTGATTTATATAATGCATCAAGTTTCCAGCAATGTATATTATGTTGTCAATGTTGTGGTTATCAACATGCGTTTCAAAAATCAGGATCCAGTATCACCGATAGAACAGAAACGCGCATCTTGTATTTTCCAAGTGCATGCAGCGTGGTTAAAACGAGAGACAAGTGCCAGTGCCACCCCAGACAGTCGCACACGCCCAAGTTTGTACACTCTCTGAACGGACGACATTGAAACCCTTTTCTGTCAGCTCGTACATATGCATACGTCATGTTTTCCTATAAATTGTATTGTTAACCTACTTCATAATGCTTTTTTAATTGATTATCAAGATCTGTTTGTGATGTAATGTCATCATTGAAATGCATTTATCAGCAGCATGTTGCCCGTCGTCGTCGTCGATTTATGACATCCGATAAATATGCTGTTATTGTGACTCACAATTTGTGAGTGTAGGTATTTATTTTTGGACCGCAAGTACATTTGACATTCTTCCTTTAGTTTTGGTTGACAATTTGACAAGCGAACATTTGCCTCATCGTCTGCTAGATACAAGGTGGGCGTAGAAAGACAAATTATATAAGTCCTTGTCCTTCCTTTTGTTGAAGAACGCACAGGTTAATAAGTCAAAAGCAGTTGGAGCAAAATATTCTTTTTCAAGTTCATTAGAAAGGGAAAGGTGAGTACACACGTACCTATGTATGCTGTAATAGTGCATACAATAGCCACCTCCACCCACCCACATTTTACTTTCTATTTCTGATCAAGTTCCGGATGTTTTTGTGAAAGAAAATTGTATTGTAATAATCCACACAAAATGCCTGGCCATATTTATAACTCTTTAAGTATAGATCTTCAATACATAACTTTCAAAAATTACTTCTCTTTTGTGTAGACTCTACGGACTATCAAGGTCATGAGTTCATGACTCTTGTTGATTGCATTTTTACATTTGCGTTACCAATAAGATCCTGTGAGTATTTAAGTTCGAAATATTATAAACAGTTTATTATTAACACTTTTACATTATAATTTTACATTTTTACATTTTTTGTAAAATATTTATAACCAAAAAATGTTAATACAGTATAATGAAAATGAAATACGTCTTTCGCCATCTTGTAAAAAAATCGACCTTTTGCTTGACATCATAATCTGAATTATTATTCATATTTAACCTTATTTTAACTTTTCGGTTATCAGTTTTTATAGTTTACCATCACACAATCTTGCATGCATGTATAATGTATGGATGTAGACATTCTTTCTTGACTCCTAAACACTAAATACATCATTTTTTGTCTTTTGTCAGCATCAGCAGTTTGTTAAAATCGTTAAAAAATAGCTTAGGTTATTGTAATTAAATACAGATTTTGTAGTTTGAAAAGTTTGCATTGTAGTACTTCGGACTTTGTTTCTTTTGTAGAAACTTCGATTTTATTTCTCACTCACAAACAGTGCACGGCGTAGGCGTACGAACAGGACATCGGACACACAAGCACAAAAAAGATACAATCGTGTATGCACGCATATGTATATGTAGTTTACAAG
>JAHZNB010001238.1:0-20570 GCA_027744295.1 Callyntrura guangdongensis
CCTCTGCATAATATGAAAGCAAACGTAAGGTGATTATCCTTGTTATCTTTCTGTGAAATATTATATTTTTCATAGTTTCCCTCCAAAGTCGTCTTCATGTATCATGCAATATGCTGTAGATGGTGTACCATTGGGTCATATTTCTGCGTATTGAACAACGAGTAGCGTGTTTGGTATCAAGAATGGTAAAACGGTGCCAAGGAAAAAAAATTCATTCTGGTGGGAGCGTCCGTATCTATCTACCCTGAAGGATTTTTTTTGGCATAAATGGAGTTATCTCCAGCAGCGTCTAGTCTTTCTATTTTCAGAGAGCAGCAACATCAATAATATTTACATGTACATGAGTTGGTCGTTGTTATCATTATCATCAAATCCTTGGAATATTGTAACAGCAGCATAATTTGCATCGGGAAGGAAAGGAAGCAAGGGGCAAAAAATCCACAACAAGCCTTTATTTTTTACGTAACTTGCCCTTTAGCGAGGGAAAAACAAGTATATGAAATCATATTTTTCGTGTTTTTATGAAACTTTTCATTTCTCAGCATATTTTATTTTATTAATAACTGAAAATGGTAGATAAAGAACAGTATTTTTCCTGATATTTTAAACACCATACAAAAAGCAATGGTCAGAAGAGTTGATTTTTTAATTTTATGAATAGACATTCCTCCGTTCCGTGCTGCTCGTCATATAATCATGACATTTTCTGACAACGAAGCTGACGTACTCTCTCTGGAAATTGCTGATAGTACATAACATCATCACATCTACATTTTTGCTATGTCGGTACGTATGTGTCTTGCTTGATTTTTATTTTTACTGTAAATGTTTATGGGATCAACCCTAGAAAGAATGTTCTCCTTCTCTGGTGGAAACGAGAACCGTATTTGTCAGCACAACACAATGTCAACGATACGCCCTTCCTAATATACAGTATTAACCTATCTGTATGGCGTATACTGCGTATAAACAAAGTAGGTAGTGAGTGGGTGTATGGATGCTCAATGCTCACTTCCAAAATAAACAGAGCAATTCACTTCCGTGCCTTTACAATTGTATTGTAGTCATTGTTGTTCATCATCGTCATCGTCATCATGAAAAAGAAAAAGTACGCCTTTTTCTTACGAACGTTGAAAAGAGGATTGTAGCTGGGTTCAACGAAATGACTGAAAAATGTACTTGAGTTGGAAAGAGAGAGAGAGAGAGGGGGGGAGTCTAGATTGGCTGCGTTCAGTTTAGATGAACTACCCATCAAACAGAATGCTCACAGAGAAGGAGAGGGAAAGAGAAAAGCTACATTCAAGCAAACAGTTGTTCACAATAGAAAACGCAGTCTTAAATGGAACAGAAGTGGGAAATTATAAAGGACTCGGCTTCATATATAGCGCATAAAAATGGTGATTTTGGTGTGGGTGAGTGTGGGTTTATGCCAACGGGAGAAGTAGATACTGCTGCACACAGGAGATAAATTGACGTGACTACTTCCGTTAGTTAACCTAATGTCACAATATATTACCCAGAGCGTCTCAGTCTTCGATAAATGGACTGGCTAAAAAATGAATGAAAGAAATTGCCTTTCTATTGTTATGTATAACAGTGTAATACTGTTATGAACAGCTTTCTGGTTGTAAATCAGATGAGCTAGCGATTATTTTTTCGTCGTCGTGTTTACTGTCTCTGAGAAAATGTATTTGCCTTAATGTGAATACAAACTGCTGATGTTGGGATGATAATAACAAAAACAATATTTCTTTTAAAAAACACCGGTGCTGGGGTAGACATAAATTGGTGTGTATGTTGCTAAATTACGTTATTTTGAGGCAATCGCTCGGTTGGTCACGTAGATGAGACACGACCAAAAATACATTTAGTTGGGCGATGTATTTTTGATTATTATCAAAGTAACTAAAAACGCTTTAGTGCCTTAGACGTTGAGAACTTGAGAGGTGGCTTGTTAGGTCTGGAGTATCATCGTACAAATGGGAAGGGATAAGGCAGCTGAAGATTGAATGAATCACTTTGATTGACGAGATGAATTGAAGCAGCACATGTGTGATTGTGTGGATATTAAGTTCTGAAGAGCTTTTAGCAGTAGTGAGGTGGAAAGATTTTCCCAAGTGAGAACGAATGAAAATATAAGAAAAGGAGATTGTGAGAAAAGTGGTAATAAATAAATACTGTAGGAATGCGTTAGATACGAAACGGAAAATAGGTTTTTGATACAAGGCAAGGAAAATAAATACAGAGAGTAAACTTGAATTGGCTTATTTTGCTCATATAGATTGTCCGCATGCCTGCCTGTTTGCAAATGATTGGAGGTAGTGGTACGAGACGAAAGTCCTTTGTTGGTGATTTTGCTCTGAGAAAGTAGTAGTGGCAGAGATAAAGGGATATCATTTGTAGTGCTGGCTCACGTATTATTAGCTTAGGTATATGGGTACAACGGACGATGTACAATGCTATTGCGATGCCATAGCATACTTGAAACATGCTTGGTGGCGTTGCATATTTTTGAGGTTAAAGTTGAACAAGGCAAGGGTTAGTTGTTACACAAAAACGTTATCTTTTTCTATGATGATATTTATGGCGTACCCATTGTATTCAGAGTACTCACAGTTGGTCTTGTGGCAGGGCACAGTTTTTGGGTTTTTTATATAATAATAATAACAATAACGGCAACGGTTCCCGCTTGGCAATAGACAATATCCTTCACGAGAGCAACCAGGAAGTGCTTTTGGGTGTCCGTTGCTTTATGTACTACAATTTTGTTAGGTTTACTTTCACTTTGATTTTTGTACAATGTTCAAGGTTTTTCATGAAAGACCGTGAAGAATTGTACTTTGGGTTTATAGTAAGGTTTTAAGTATGTACGTAAATCTTCGTCATCGAGATCTCTTGTACATAAAATTCCCTCTGGTTTCCCACTTTTGTGTATGTGTGTGTTTGTGTTTGTGTAGATAGGCACCACCAGCAATGGGAAAAGGGAAAGTGCAGTACTGGGCAATAATATTTGAATTTAAGCTCCCGCAGTTGGGAAAGCCTGCATATTATACAATGTACATATATGCAAAAGACAAGTAGTTTTGTAAGTTTACTTGTGCGAAGAAAAGGAACGTGAAGTAGTAATATGTTAAAGAAAAAAAGAGAGACAGAATAAAAGTTCATGGAATTTTGTGACAGGGTACCGCCGCTACTATAGCGAGGAAAATGGTACAGTAGCATCACTCGCTATCACGACATGTCAATATTTTTGAGTAGTAAATCCAAATGTACTTGAAAATATGTTGATTCTATCATCACGGGGAAACTTTTGTCATATTCTCAGTTTTGCAAATAGCTTGCGGTAGTAAGATAATATTTTAGTGCAATTGCTTTTGTAATACAATATACAATATGCATGGGTGGTATACTCTCCCTTCCTTGAAATGTGGTTAGAGATATACTTTATGACTTTGTGGAGATAAAAATATTTTTGCGATTGGAGATGCTGATGATGATGCTGCTGGTGATAAGATAAACGAGAACGTACATATGTGTGTATGTGGATTTTATCTGTGAAACAAAATTTGGCATGGGTTTGTTAACTTTTCTTTTGTTCCACCTAAAAACCTTATTGGAATTTGGAAATAGACTTACATGTTAGAAGCTCCCTATATGAGTTCGTGTATCGAGTTTACCTTTACGATAGATAAACATGACATAAGTACATTAGTCGATCTACTGTTGCAAATGCTGCAGCGCATACATATATTACGTACAAACGAAATTTTACGCGTAAAAGATCATTCATGGTGTGTGCTTACGATCGTCAGCCAATTTTCAAGTTGTTTTCACTTGCTCTGAAGAGAAATTTAGGCACATTTCAGAATCCTACATACGTGAGCAATGTTTTTTTTACGAAAACCCCGTCCACAATTGTAAAACATCCAGTTTTACTTGCTATGTTCACTTGGCTGATTTTCACTTGTAGTATATGTATTTATGTTTTGATATTGCACGTCGGACAAAAAGGAGTTTGTTTGTTTTTCCAAAAAAGTATAACTTTTTTGGTGTACTTGTAAAAATAGACATATGATGCTACATACTTCTTGTTTGCTTCTAGTACTTATTGTAAAAGTATAAATGTAATGTAATGATAATAATAAGCAGGTACATTCTTACACACACACGTAGAAACATTTGGTATTTTATAGTTTCGTTTGGTTACGCCTGGCCAAACCACCACAGCAAGAGTTGATAAAATAAAAGCAACTTTTTCGTATCGACTGGCCTCGAAATAGTTGAACCGACATGGCGTGTAGTTGGCTGGAGTGAAAATAATGTCAAATGTGATGTGGCATTACATGGGTATTTTCTTCTTGGTGAAAAGCTATACAAGATAAAATGGAAGCCTCACAAAAATGGAAATTCAAAGAAAGGATTTGCCTTTGCAAGCAAAGAGGAAGAAAAGAGAAATACAGGGTGCACAATAAGTTGCAATATGCGACTTGGCAGGATTTCTCCGCAAACAACACCAACAAACATCATCTAATTCTCAAGTCTCAAGTCTCAACTGGAATCAAATAAAAGCAGTAAATAAAAGAGGAAGATGATTTGTGGAAAAAATGAAAGCCATTGTAAATGTTTTTTCAGAGGAGAAATAAATAATGTATTCTTCTGAGCCAAACCACTACTATTTTGTTCTTCACTTGTTTCTTCGTTCTGTCAGAGACGCTTTTATCATTTGTGTTCAGTCCGTTCACAACTCATCAGTCAGTTGTATGGTCAGAATCGTGGTGATTTGTATTGGCTATTGTTATTGTCAGTTGTGACTGGCATTGGGTGTTTGTGGCCAATCGGGGCCAAGACAGGTGTAGCATAAAATTGTGTTCATTATACATACCATCATACCATCATACCACTGTGTACCCCAGCATCACACAAATGGAAACTCACAAAATAATACTTACAGAGAATTGGTAGATGAAAATGGGAGAGGTCAGAACTGATAGTTGGCCATTTTGTTTCAAGGAAAATAAATGACACCGACAACGACACGGCTCCATGACTCGTAAGTAATTTTCCCGGCCATGGATCATGTCTCTCGCTAGTGCCGTAAATCAAGTGGCTTATAACATCATCATCAATTGAGTTGTGATCGGAGTGCACTAAACTTTGTGTATCCACTAAATTACTTTCGTAGTTTCGAAAAACATACGTACTACAGCAGTACCAAATGTTACCGAAGTTTATTTGTTGTCGGAACAAATTTTTCTTGCTCATTACAATTTCACACTACCAATAATTTTTTCACTATTTGCGGTGGGTGTGTTTGTAAAGTTATGTTTTAACGACATTGTGTGTCTCTCATTTTTAGTTGAGCAAACCCCTATGGTACGGATACATTACATATCGAGATAAGTGACTATCTCTCTACGTACGAACGTTTATATATTAGCCTAACACTAACTCTGATTCATGTTTCCCCTGTAATACATACCCAGGACAAGTTGGTTAGGTTATTTATTGCTGGCCAAATGCAAACTAGCTGCTATCACAGTGTAAAAAGGAAGAAGAGTGCATGATAACTGGCTACATATCTCTTGCATCCAATTTCATACAAAATTTGGAGTAATTTTGGCTGCGTGGGATATTAGTTGCATGCGGGTAGACAAGACTACTTTTCGCACTTGGATCACCCTCGTATTCAATACGGCGTAACCGTTGTAGTAGTTATTGTAGTAGCACTAAACCATTTTCACCAAGAAGAGCATTACCGCCACCAGCACCACCACCACTAGAGTGAAGTGACTAATGACAGTGTGTATGGATTTTAGACGGAGACGTAATGGATTTTCTAGCTTTTCTGTATAGAAATGGATGTCTCTATTGCATTACAAAGTCTCTCTCTCTCTCTCTCGGCTGCTGTTAACCTGCTAGGTCATAATCATCACATCATATACTGTATGATGCCACACACTTTTTTTACCTAAAAGTTTTTTCTCTCGCGTGCTTTCTCTGCCTCTCGTTTCTTTCTCTCTTGAGAAGGTTTATTCAGAAAGCCAACGTCGGAGACATGGTGTGGTACTCGTGATGGTTGGTGTTGTAAAGAATCTGTGGGGATAGAGATATGATAAATTACTTTGTTCTTTGTCATGCATAACAAGCCTGTTCAAATATATGTATTGGGAGCGAGCACACATTTTGCAGGCGAGAAAATAATGCTTCTTGTCGTTACTACATCCACAGATTTCACCCGTGCCCGCTGCAAATATTTTTTTGCTGTATTGTATTTTTTCTAAAAAGTAGGCTTTTTATCTTGGTAGATAACCGATTGTGAATTGTGATAAGTTTTAAAGGAAAGTTAGTTCAGGTACTTATTTTGTCTTGATAGTCTTTTACTGTCCCTTGATCACATATTATACGTATAGCCCTGAATATGGCTAATAAATAATTGATTCTCTCTGTAAATTTTTTATAAGACGCCATACCTTCTTAATTTTCGTTGAGGTTCAGGTTAAGAGTCATCCAAGCAATTTTGTAATGTTTGCGGCTATAAAAAGATGTAAAAACGATTCAGCTGCAGTTGCTTTGAAAGAAAAAAAGAAGTACGTAACTAGTTTGCACACCAGAGATATTAGCGTGTAATACAACGTAGTTACACCAGCTCTTACAGAATCTCTTCTTTGTATGTAAAGGAAAATGGCGCAGAGAAAGCATTTTTTCAATAGCAGACTATGCTCATGATTATGATTTGGTTCTTTCCTCTATAAAAAAAATATATTATTATTCTACACGCGCCTGGGTCCCACTTTTTACAGTTGTGCACCACCAACTTGTGTACGGACGTACAAAGCAGCATCATCATCCTCCTCATCGCCTTCATTTGTTAGGTCGTTTCCTCATTTTTTTCGGGAACTGAAAGGCTGTACCAGCGAAAAAATCGAGTGAGGAGCGGGGAATCTTTTGTGGATGATTTCTATTTGCAGTGAAAAAGCTATGAAAGTAGAACGTACGTACTCTCCCAGTAAGAGTCCAACATTTCCGGAAACTATTTATGGACTTTGCCTACAGCGAAACGTTTCTGTTTATTGTTACAGCTGAAGTATGTAACAGCAATACTAATCTAAAGTGCTGTAAAATATTATTACCCGTGAAGCTGCCCATTTACTATTTACGAATCGAATTGCATACCATCCCTGTTGTTGTTGTTGTTGTTATACCCTATGCTTTGTGAAAATCTTTTTAACCCCCGAAAAGCAAAATGGGAACAATATTACGCGATATATGACGGAATTTGTTAGAGACTTGCTGTCATCGTCGTTTGTGTATCAGGTTACGTTAAACAATGTCCTTTGCATGCACCCGTGCTAACAACATGGAATAATAATGAGAATGAGATAGAAGGCAAGAGAAAGCTAAATCCAACAACAACAGTAGTAGCAAGCAATGTATTCTCGTTTAGCTTTTAACGTTTAATTGATCATTCATACGTGAACTTGAAAAGGTTCTTCAGTATGTCATAATGGCAAAATCGTGTTTCCTCTCCGGCTTCACGAGTAAATAATAATAATAATTGTCTGTAGTTTGACTTGTGACTTGTTTATTATTCGTGAATGAATGCATGCAATGTAATAGGTACACTATGCAGATGCTTCTCGACTCTTTATTATAAGCGATTTGTATAGGTAAGGATATAATGTGGTAGGTAGTTCACTGAACAACAGCAATGCCCAGTTGTAGCTTATTGTTTCGGATGCGAGACGAATGTCGGTCCATGTTCTTGTTATAGAATTTCGATTCTGCAGGCATGAAAATATGAATGGCAAAAGAATTTTGCTTGTTCACGTGGAACTTGTGAAAAGCCTTTATTGCTCTGATTGCATGGTTATCTCTCTCTACACAAAGTTTTTGTGTCAGTCAACTAAAGGTTAACAAGCTCTGAGCCTGGCCCTTTCAAACAATTTACTGGGAAAAAGCATTAGCATATGAGACGCTTATGCGCCTACACGCGGTATATTGAAAAGTTACTTTAGATGTCTCAGAAGGCATCTCGGCATTTTCTCTTGTGCATTTAAATGTATTCATGTAGGATGCACGATATATGGTACCTGTTATATAAGGTTTGTTCAGTGTACTATGTTGTCAAGTGTCATCTTTTGATCGGCTGTGCTTCCATAAATCTCTTTTGCACATGTATTTTTGTTTACTTCTTTGGAATGAAAAGCAGAGTAACGGTGTTTGCTCTCGCTGTAGGCTACCTTTAGTTTTGTTTACCGCTCTCTCCCAGAAAACTTTGTTGAAGAAGAGCTTGAAAGTATCGTTACGCTTCGGTATGAGTATGAGCGACGTAAACTGAGTAAAATAATATAAGATGAGTATAGGTAGTACAAGATTTTTTCCAGAGATTTATGTTTTTTGGGTAATCTTGTGACGGAGATGACAGTACAATGTTAGCATAAAAGACATTATGTACATATGTGTGTATGTAGAAGAGTTAAGAAAAACCGACAAGTTGCTGCTAGTTTTAATCTTGTACATCTTTTAAGAAATACGTAGATTTTTGGGATGTATATGTTTTTCAGTGGCTGTTGGGCTCACCAAGTGTGACGTGTAGAGATTCCACACAAATACAAAGCCATCTTAGAAATTTACTGTCTGTTGATCAAGCGATACGTTGATTCAAGGATACACCAGATAGGATTAGAGGGAATACTTTGAAATTTACTTAAAGCTTTCTAAACCTCAAGAGATAAGGAGTTTATTGATTTCTAATTTTCTAACGAGGACTGAGAAAGTTTGGAGAGCTTATACCTCGATGAGTTTTATTATGAAAGCGGTAACAAATGACTATATGTCCTTGTTCGTTCAAGGCAAGTCGTTTATCCAAAAAAGGGAAAGTATAAAATGAGTGTATATTATATCGGATTTACGACACATGTAAAATTTTGTCGCATTGAATATTTAGGGAAGCACCTTGCAAATCACATGCATTCGCCAGACTAAAATGAAAAAGCTATTTGGGAATATAGAATAAGGGAACACAAGTTTTGTGGCGTCTTTAGTAAACGAACGAGAATTTGAGTGTTTATTTGTGGTTTTACTACCTTTCCGTTGGGTCTGGATTTTATCCGGATTGGTTTCGAGGGTGTTTGGTGTGTGTTCGTAGTTCGTGTGCAGTACGTGCGCACCCATGTGCCAACATTACAATAAGGACAGAAAATGTTCTTTTCCCAGAAAATTACAACGACAGGTAGCAGCGCCAGGAGTGAATTGTATAATCTAAATGAGAATGAGATAGGTAGAGAAGCAGAAGGGAGGGGGAAATAGAATCTCAGCTAAAAGGAACAACTCAAAAGGTCCTATTCTCGATCTCCAGTGTTTTTTTAGGAAATTCAGCACCACGCTGCTTTCCTGTTTCTCCGTGGAATTAATGGCGACACAAGGAGTTGCAGCACGAAAGGTAGACAATATGTTCCCAGTTGAGTTGTTTGCAACGCGCTTCTTCTGTGTAATTGGGTCAACATGTTGTCCCATTATTTTAAGATTTTTGTTAAATGTCCTTCTGCATTAGTGATACAACTTCAAACAACAGCAAGGACACGAACGAAATTTACATATAGGATTCGTCTATATACTGACTGTACATCCGGTATGTGTTCTATGTTCATATATTGCGTCAGTATATACCCGGCCTTTTCTCAAATATAATTATGTTCTCGAATTTCGGATAATGACAGTATAACGGAACGGAGATAACACACTAGATAGATTATTCCGTTAGGTTATTATCATCGTGCATGCTCGTCAAGAATTAGAAAAAAAGTTTGCCGAGTACGTACTTTAAAAATGCCCGGAAAAGAGCAACAATAAAGTTAAGAAAAAAGTCTTTGGTCGCAGCATCATATTGCTATCCAGTATGCGTCTCCTCATGATCCCATAGAAAAAGTCGGTTCTTCAAGTCAAACCAACTAGTACAGCTCTTTTTCCTGCGGGGATTCATCTAGGATAATTTTGTTTCGACACAACTATCCAATAGAAGTACATACCAGTAGTGAGAATAAGTAAGAACAGTGAACTCTTTTTTTAGTCTATTCAGTATTCAGCAGTCTTTTTCAGCACAGGGACTATACGTCTACTGCCATCCACCGCGGTGGTAGTGGCACTACTTTTTCAACTTGTTTAATATCTCCATTCGCATGGTTGGTATTTCGTATATATATAAAAAAGTTTGCTTTACTACCATTCTTCAGTTTTTTTCCTTATAAAACAATTCCCGTGTCGAGTTAGCTTTGTTTCTTTTTTCATGTTTTTTTTCTTATTCTCTTCCTTGTCTTGTTTTTATACAATACAACACCCAAGTCAAGTCACAATTCTACTCCCTCATTTCCAAAAGTTGAACTATTTCATCTACTTGTTATTAGGGTGGTGGAATCAGGTTACACTTTACATCTTATAGTTTCCGCCAGGCAGTCAGACACACTGTTCCATTTTTGTGCACGTGTGTGTTATTGGGTGAAAATGTTAGTCATAATAAAAAAACTCCGAAATGGTGTGTTTGTTAAATTAGATGAAATAGTGGCATGTTTACTAGTTAATAGATACATTGTAAACGCGTACGATCTTATAAAATAGGTAGAAAACGGGGAATGTTTGAGAATATTAAGATATCAGACACATATTACTAGGTCCCTTTTCTGTTCTCCAATTCGATATATGCCTATAAGATGATTATTGCATGTAATATGTGAACTGAACTGAATTATGTATTGTTTGTGCTTTTGGAATACGAAAAAAACTTACGACTGTTTTTCCCTCTCTCGTTTTTGTGAGAAAAGTAATAGCTATCAAAAAAAGCTCGTCTAAGGGACTGTGTGAGAGAGAGGAAAGAGGAACAGAAAATGATCTGCTGCGAGGACAAAACTTTTTGTGCCGTACTAACAATATGAACCAACTTTTTTCTCTTCTCTCGTCCCGTTCGTATAATCATCATCATCGCCATCATCATCTATCCACATTTACAAAAACACTGACACAATTGTGCTTCTTCTTTTTTCTCTGTCGTCACTCGTGGAAGATGAGGGCGATGGTTGCAGTGGTGTATGTAGACATTAAGGTACACACACACAAATGTGGAGGAAAAGGATGTGAACGTAATTCATGAGGGAATTTCAAGCTGGGGTATCATACTTCTGTTACAGATAGCACCGTTGATACCATTCTCAACAACCAAAAAGTAGAAAGGGGAGAGAGGCTCAGGTAAGTGCAGGAATGTATATCTATCTACATGAGTGCATTTTGCTCAAGTTTGTATACTGCCGAAAGCATCCATTGAATTGCATACGTAACCGCGAAAAGTACGATTTTCTTTTCAGTGATAATGTTCATAGGTGCTAAAATGCCAAGGTAAGCACTATGGCAGTTGGTCCTCTCGTGTGTATAGAATACGTTCAGGAATGTCTGAATACTGTAGTAGGAACGGAGAAATTTTAATAGAAGGGGTATTGAAAACGGTTCCCTCAAACTAGAGTTTGGGGAAGAAGGGCGAAAAAAAGATACCGCTATTCAGCCATCTTCGGCGTCTTTTTTCTTTATACTTTGTGCTCACAAAGTAAGTTTACTTTGGGAAAAGTTGTTTCCTCAGAATAATGCTCGTCGTACTTTTTTGTTAAAAGTGTGAGAGGGAAAGAGAGCAAGAAGATGGAAAGAGAAAAGAAATAGAAAATGTTTTTATGCAACTCTTAAAATTCAGCTGATACCACTCTCCACGATATGCCGTCTCTATTGCGAAAGCGAACATGTTCGAATAATATTGTCCTTTTGTTAGCTCGCCATAAATAGAAGAGCGTAGAAAGAAAAGGGTAAAGAAATTTTTTATAAACACGTCGATGCGACATTGTTCTATACATATACCTGTGTAGTACCTGCCGTTGTCATGTAAAGATTTTTTGGAAGGGTTGTGAAAAGGATTGGTCTCTGTGGTACTTGTACTTGTAAGTTGAAAGTGGCTTGTATCCAAAACGGGATACTTGACCAGGTATATACGTTTGTGTAGTTTATGTGTAGGGGTAAAAGGAGTACAACTACCATATGACACCATAAAAAACATAACAACCATCAGAACATTGGTTGTTGTTGATACCGGAGGGGTGCAGTCTCCAGCGGAACTTGCAGAAGTGCACAATTCATTTACAGTGCTTATATGAAGTGGTGTATAAGATAGACATGAGTAGGGCATGCTTGTGTTGAAGAATCTGTGTTTGCGGTTTCAAAGATTGATAACGAATAAAGGTCTTGACTTATGAAGCGTTGCCTCTTTCATTCTCCATCTCTCTATCTCTCTCACAGCTTGCCTTGCCACTACTACTATAGAGCTGTTCTTGAAAACGAAAGAAAAAAGGTATTGTTTCGTGAGGTTTCATCATCAAACATAAAACTACCTGCACGTGTGTGTGTGTGGAGATTGGAGACGGCTGAGCTCATCGCCTAGATCAGATGTGACAAGCGTTAGTTGGGGAGGATGTTATTTTAGATGAAATTCGTCTGCTGCTATTGCTACTCAGATTCTCACTTTCTCTTATCTTACAAGTACAGCTCTTGATAGAAACTTTTTCTCTTTGTTTTGCAACCTTTTACTGTTGCTCACCGTGTTTGGCAATGTTGTTGTTAAACTGGGTTAGACGGTCCGACGGGAGAGATGTGGGTACATAACAAAGTTACATGTATAGAATGTACCCTGTTTTTGCAAATCAGTAACGTCAACACCGTACTACTTCGCTACCTTTTAAAGGGTGAATTACATTAATGTATTGAGTGCCTACATAAATGAATAAATAACCGTATTGAAGAATTCTAAGAATATTCCTAGCAGTAGTGACGTAGTACGTAGAGATATATTGGAATGGTTTCTTTAACCCGTTGGCCGAAATTTTTCAAGTATTTTCGAGTTGTGTAAGGTGAATGGTACGTTGCTGGAATAATATTAAAAGGCTGAAAGTGTGACTCACGTAAAAATCGTTCTAAATTAGTACTGCCTGTCAATTAGTGCTAGTGTTTGGGTATCGAGCTCAGACATGAAATGTTTGGTGGCTTCTCGCTTTCTCTTTCCCTTTCTCCGAGGGGTTTGTCGGATTGCAAGATTCAGTCTTTGAATTGTTCATTACAGTAATCTGTTTTAACCACCTCCAAGAACACAGAATGACACCGTTAGAGAAAGTATTTTTGTGCCACACGCAAAGTTGAACTATTCCGCTGCAAGCGTATACGATACCATGCCAAAGTGAGATGACTGTTTTACTATTCGATACCTATACGGTTATACGGTTTTTTAGAGTAAACATACCTTTTCCACCAGTCGTGACGTCTGTTTTCACAAAACCTGGAGAGATCACATTAAAACCCCGAAGATCAGAAGATGAGCATGATAACGTAGAGTACCAGATAACATTGTCGAGAAACCAACCGCATTCACTAATGTAACGTTTTTATTAACTTGTACCGGTTTCGGGGGATTATTATGGTCTCTCACTCGTAGGTCCTCTGTCGTTTCACGGGTGTTTGCACTAGGACTTCAGCTGAAGTGATCACCCTTTTTGCTTGAATGTTTACATGACAGATGCACGAATAATGAAAACCCGTCTTCATTCATACATTCAAATATCTAGAGAGTGTTTGCTGTGATGTAAGTGAACTCAAAAGGAAATGCCTCCGCGTACGTGTGGTGACCAATTTCAAGATGCTGGAATGTTGAGTAAACACAGCTGAAACGAATAATGCCGAAATACTGCTGATGATGGCATATTATTCCCAGAGCTCAGTAATCACTGATTTCGAGACAATTTTGCAAAAGGGTCCTAATGTACAACAGTGCAGACGTACTTGTTTACGTAAAGTTCAACTTTTGCAAAAAATATTGCAGACACGATTGCACTTTGATAGGATTTGTAAAAAAGCTTTTGCTTTTTAACCCTTTGTGGTTTCTTGATAGCGCGGCAATGTGCTAGGTTGTTGATGTTGCATTTGCATTTCACGTAAAATATGTGTTACTGAAATGACGGCTTAACAAAAAATAAGTGTTGATTCCAATGTACTTAAGAGACACCCTTGATTCCTCGGTCAAGAAAATGTTGGCTCCAGCCCGAAATAAAGCGCTAAAAAACTATCCGCGTATCCTTTAGGTATACATATATTAATATGTATGTGTCGACACGTGGGGAAACGTGAGAAGCCGTTGGATTACTATTGCGATCTCGAGATCCGGTTGACACCTCGATCGTTTGAGTGTTGCGGAGGTCGACAGTTGAACTGAACTGAGGCAATGAAACTGACAAGACGCCTTTATACCAGGGTTCTTCTCCCTTTGTATGCTGATATTCATGTGTGTTGCAAAGTGTGTCTCGCTGCCACCGCTTCTATCAGCTCGGTGGATGCTTCTTCTGATCCTGCTGGGCACTCAGTACATAAGGCTTTTTTGGTACAGACACCCAAAAAAACAACACACGATCCAGTCACGATTCATAGAGAAAGGGAAGAGACTTTACGTACTATACGTACGTAGCTTTGCTGGTAATAACCCAAAAAACCTTCATTGTAGCATTTGCTTTTACTTGCCTGCAAGCTTTGCTATACATCGCAGAGGGCTTCTGTTCCGTAGGATAGACAGATGTGTAGTGGGGCTGGTGAAGAGACACGGTGGTGGCGGCGATGGGAGCGATCTTGGTAATGGTGCTAGTGGTGGGGGAAGGGAGAAAGTAGAGAAATGAGAAAGGAAAAGCAGTAGCAGAGTTAAGCGCAATAATATAGCAATGCATACATATAACATTCATGAAAAAAGGAAACGAACGACTCATCTTCCATTTCACCATCAGCATCATCATCAGCGTGGAATCTCGGACATGAGCCCATGTTCATGCACATTTCTGGAACTTGAATTACTACAAGTCTCCGTCTGACTGCCTTGTTGTTTTCGTTGGTATAAGGGTCTCTAGGAGTACGTCTGTGGTATGTATCAATAAAACTTCTGCTCTGAGTGCACTATGAAATCTATTCTAGTCTGGTAAACGGACGATTCCCTGCAATTTATACTTTACACACAGTGTACGTCTCTACTCGGAGAGAAAAATATCTATGAACGAAAAAATGGATGTCTGCCTGAAGTGTACGAAATAATGGTCGTGATGGTGGGTTAGCGTAACACGAACAAAAAAACAACTTCAAAGCATGTCGTTTCTTTGAAAAAATGTATATGTAGGAACGAAAAAATAAATGTAGAGCATATCAAGAAATGTACAGAAGAGGAAAAGAAGTCTTTTTTGGTTTGTAATTTCCCAGCTTTATAAGTATCAGTTTTACGTGAGGTTTTGTTGAATGCGTTGAGCGAGATATGTAGAAAAAAATAGAAAGCAAGACGTATTTTGTATAACTTAAAGGGAACGTGTATCTTTTATTATATATTATTGCGTAAGTCCGTGGTGTAGTAGTAGCAGTAAAAAAAGAAAAAAGATTGTAAAATAAGTAGGTTGAGAGGGAGAAAGCAGTGAAAGTTGTAAAGGATCTTTGGTTAAGGGTATGAAACACAGGATTTTTATCCTGATCCTGCATTTTATTTAAGGAATGTCGAAAAAATCTCGGCAATTTTAACGCAATCATATTTTCTCCGTCGGTTCAGAATAGCGTGAAAAAGTTGAAGGAATTAGGGGGTTTTCTGATATATTTCTTCTTCTTCATAACTCTCCACAAAAACAATAACGTAAATAACAACAAGTCAGTATACCGGTGCAGTGTTATCCATTCGCCGCAATGTTTAGTACCTTAGCGCTCAGCGAGTTGTCGATTTNTAGTACCTTAGCGCTCAGCGAGTTGTCGATTTATGGGAAGTTAAAGTAGGACGATGCCAATGTTTTCACCACGCAGGATACCGTCACTCTGCTAATAATAAAATATATGTACGTTTTTTTCGAGTTATTTCCCAAAGTGAACGAGTGCTGGAAAGAATGGTGATAGTTTTTCCCTTCTATGTTGTATTATTTGGTATAAAAGCATTTTTGGAAATGAAAACATTTTGTTTGGTGGCATTTTTGAATTTGCTTCACGTCTTGAACGTTCATACTAAAGCATTCCAACACGTTTACAATACTATGTTGTTTGTAATATTTTTTTAAATTACGGGATTCCCATCTGGCCTTTTACAAAAAATTGGGTTAAGAGACTTGAACAGATGGCAATTGCCAAATGACTCTGGCAATAATGTCATTGTTTTAACGGGAGCGTTAACCAACATGGTCATCATTATTTTCTAGGTATATGTAATTACAAACAAGTGACTTAATTGGGTGAAACATTTTTTTATGGAACTAAATCATGTAGATAAGATTTTCTTACATATGAAGACTGTTTGGGGAGCTTAATACTGTTTATATTAGGTGGATATTGTCCACAACTTTGTTGTATGTATGATTTCTCTCAAAAAATTAAAGTAAATGTGGCATTTTATTTGGTACTTCTGCTTGTAACCGAATTCTCGGAGAAAATTTGGTTCGTTGGAGGTCTTGAAAAATCGTAAAGTTTTTACAATATTTATTTTGGTCACGAGAATTTCCCAGTATTTCTTAAGTAAACAATAAATGAGCACGTGCGTTTGCTCAGTTTTCTTTGTTTGCCAGTTTTGAAGTGTTCTTTATTATTTATTTCCTTCTTTTAACGGAAAGCAAGCAACGCAATTCATTACCGCTATCTTCCTTTTTTGTACCCGTACTGTCATACATATTACATGTAATAGTTTTAAACTTTCTGGCAGATTTAGGTGTTCCAGATTCATTTATAGAATCCTGGACAGACGTAAAATGGAAAAGCCGGATGTGGATGTGGCAGTCGAGCAGAATATTACATAAGAACAGATTGTGTCTTTTTGTTTGTTCGCTTTTTAGCACAAGGGAAAATGGCCGTTGTGTGAGAAATTGTAGTACGCTGTTAGCACAGTTATCATCCTTTTGTTCTTTTCTCTTTTTGTTTTTTTCTTCTTTAGTTCGTATATGTACATCATTGTGACGTACAAACAATACAACACAGCCATTGGTTTCTCTTTGCCAACACCGTCTCAGGTCTTTCCCCTTTTTCCAAAGTGTCTTTCTAATTCTGGAAATTCTGCGTTTTATTATGACTGGTTGTAGTATGTATGCTTTTCTTTGGGCTTGTACATTTGCTCAGTGTACTCTTACAAACCTTCCAACTGCGATGAATTTTTACTCAAACTATGCAATAATAAGATGATGTCAGGGAAGACAGTGGAAGAAACAGGGAGCTGACTCTGTGTCCATGAATGAATAAAAATGTGTGTACACCCGTCACTGCTACGTGTATAAGAATGTGGATTTCTGCTTAGTCGGTTGGCTCTTTTTGTCATGTCAGGGAGTCATTCTATCGTATCGTGTGGTTGAACATTTTTAGTTCATTTACTCGTGTGAAAGCTACAGTTTATGGTTAAAAGTTACTCAAGTCATATCGAAAGAATCCATACAAAATACAAGTGTATACCAGCCAGTAGACGATTTCAAAGATGACCAAATATTTTCCTAATATCCACATTCTTTTCTTCTGGGTTTTCATATTATTTGGTTGATTATATAGATACACTTTTATGAGATGTGCCACTATATACTGTACCACAATAGGATACAATATGGTTCTGAGTTTCATCACTCTGTTTTACGAGCGTGTATAAAGCTTCTTGTGTATTCGTTGTGGGTTTAGTATTCGATTGAAAAGTATATTTTTTGCTGGCCTTGTTGTTTGTATATTCATCATTGTATCGAGAATTCGAGAGTAGGAAAGTGTTTTGTTCTCGTCGTATGTTTTCTCTTTAGAGTCGCGCATCATCGTCTCTCTAGAGATGTAATGCACCAAAGACTGTTGACTCGCCCGTTGACTGGTCATTGCCGTCAGCATTCTTTGGTGAATGGTATGAAAAGAATTTAAGACTGTTTACGTTGTCACATTCGTCTTGTCACAGGAAAGGTCGTTTATCTTTCGAAAAAAACCGTTACATTTATTGAAAATAGGATGAATGAAAGAAAATAAGAGAGCAAGAAGAAAAATACGTTTAGTTCAAGACAGACAACAAATAAAGCTCACAGACTCCTCTTTTTCTCTCTCTATTTTTTATCTGATCTTTTTTCTTTAGAGGACAGTAGTGGTATAAATAACGAGAAAGTCTTATATTGATTCTTAAAATTTAATTTGTATTTGGAATCTGCAACAAAAGTCGCAAATATATGTGACTTGAGGGATTTAGAAGGAAGTCTTTGTCTTGAAAAAAAACGCGATGGTAGCGTAGATAACAATGTACTATTATACAGTAGAACATTTTATGACTTCAAAGAATGCGACCATTTTGTAACCACAAAGGACAATAAATGCGACTACCGACTCGGGTAGCTGTTTAATTACGTAAATAAACTGTTCCATATTTTAATAAAAAGTATTTCCTACAGTATCATTTATAAAATACATATCCTAGCGTAGTATACAATTGAATGTACATCATTTTTTATGATATGAGATGATGCAGCCGTTTTATATAAATAATGTAGGTTGTGGAATGTGGATGTTCGTGCCATGTCAAACATAAACAACAAAGTGCCTCAGGTAAGGTGACGGTGTGAGATGTAAAGGGTGAAAATAAAATAAATGATAGTTTTGGCGGCAGATCACTACACTTATGTAGTTACCAATATGGTGACTGCGGTATCGAGTCTACGATCCGGTTGCGTATACATATGAATATCTGTTTTCCAATATGTTCTTTTTGGAGTCGGTGGTTATAATGGAGCCGGAAGTATAATGATCAGTTATACCTATGTATGTATCTAAGTCTTCATTTTTTAGAACCAAAGAGAACGTGAAAGAGAAATAGAGGAAGTAACCACTATACGGTTTGGCAGTGAACATTATTTTGATTTTGACGTTAGGAAGGCGTTATAAGATGGCCGGATAGACACCAGGAATTGTAAATGTTTCTGTGTTTGTATGTATGTATGTATTCGTGCATGGCGAAATATGCGTAGGCTCCTATGTTTCTTTGTTCAGATGCAGTGAAGTGTGCTGGACAAGCGCCAAACAGTTCGGAAGATATTTTGTAAGGTTGGCTACTCATTTTTCCAATTTTTTCAGCATGATCTCCCTTTCAAAGCAAAAAAGAATTGCGAAGTTTTTTGGGAAGACGGGCGGCTTCTTATTAGAATTGTAGTACCTGTCTGTTTTGGGTGTTGACACCCGGCACAACATGCAGTCTACCATTTTGCCGGTTTCATTTAAAAGAAACTGCCATGTAAAATACTGCCATGAAATACACGTAGGTAGTTCAGCACTCGTGTGCTCTCTGAGTTGACCTCTTTGTACCTTCTTTTAATGTCGTCACATTTCAACAGATCAAATTCAATAATCTACTCTTTTGTGTAAATACGCTGATTCAAGTTGGGTGAGCAAGGACATCTGGACGTTCACTTCTGCTTCTTTCAAAAAATATACGGCTTCCTCATAGCCAGTTGTTAATTCCGGAGCATTCAAATCCTGGTTAACGTATATGTACAACCTACCTCTCCGTGTCTTGGTGTACTATTTTTATTATACGTGTCTTTTGCGATTGCAGTGGGAACTACCTTAACCCCTGTTCACTATACTTCTATCCCGCGCTCCCTCTTTGTTAAGTTCACTTGTAAGCTAATATTGTTATTATAGATAATGTGTACAATGAAGAACCTCCCTACCACCGACACGTTGAAAGCATTTGAAAAAGAATGAAGAGTGGACGTGCGTCATAATGCTTAGATTTGATTGTTGCCCATATGCACTTTCTATTTTTATTTTTATGATGTTGTGTAGTACATCGCAGACGAACTGTTATATGTGCAAAGAAACAGAACGTAAAAAACCTTTCTCTCGAGATGATCTCTGTGTGAGTACAACTCCACTTTACGTATGCATGATACGTTTTTCTTTCAATTTTATTATTCTTATTTCCAAAACTCCTTTTTTTGTTTGCTAGCTTTTACTCTACTAAAAGGCTACATGCAAGTATGTCATACCAACATTTGCTTTTTCACGAACGGTGCTGGTCCTCTTGCTATTTCTTGCATCATTGAAGTTTTTTTTCCTTTTAGACAACAAAAATATCTGAAGCGATTCGCTTCATTATGTAGTGCTAGCATACCGTTTAAGCAGTAGGACGTATGTCCGTTTGGCTTGCCAAAATGTTTGTGCAACCAGAATGTTCATACTCATTCTATAGCAATTACAAATATGTGGAAAAGTGGTAATAATATGCATTATTCATTGAAATTCTGTACTTGTATATAGTTGACGTAACCCTTTAAGATTGATTTTAAAACACATAATATATCGTTACTACATAATTTTTAACAACTTGTGATAATAAGTATCGCTCCTTTTTGCGTCCGTGTAGCATTGGTCTATTCGATAAAATGTAAATAGGATAAAAAAATACTAGAGCACTATTGTGCCAGTGTATATTTTTTCTTTCATAGCAAGCATTCAATTCAAAATGCTGCCTTTTGTGTTTGTATTTCAATCTTACG